>JAPDSC010112250.1:0-10406 GCA_026290005.1 Latrodectus geometricus | reverse complement strand
ATAAAGAAAGTATGTTAATATATATACACACACAGAGTTTTGTTTGCCATCTTAAAAGCTTTGGCTAGTTACAATTAATTACAATTTAATAAATCTTCTCTAATAGAGTTTTCAATAGAAACCAATTTTAAGTGTATATCTACTGATACTAGAATTTTTAAGAATTACCAAAAAAGATTCAAATGTGAGGAAATTAAAGAAGAACATCTTTAGATTTGTATTTATTTATCAGTGTGGTATCCTTAATTGTAACATTACACACACAAGTGCGTCAAACTTCTTATAAGTAAGTTTATTTATAACATTTGATCAAGATACTATTTGAAAATTAAAATTTTTAAGCTTAAAACTATATTTTTTCTATTCTAAAATTATTTATAAAATTTAAATATTTGTAAAAAGTAAAAGCTAAATACAATTTTATTTTGATACATTTTTCTTATAAATTTATAAATATAAATAGGGAAAATATATTCCGTAATAATAATCTTTAAAATATATTATTGTAGGATGAATATATAACACTTTTAAGCCATCAGAAGGGTACAAAATTTCTATTTTGTTCAGATATATATGTTCATATGACAGGTTACAGAATACTTAGGTATTTGTTTTTTATTTGAATCAGGATTATAAACTAAATATATTTTCGGTGTTCTCTATTTGGCTAAAACTCCAACATATTCTCCTGTATTTCGAGCATTTTTTATTCATACTGGTTGAAAGGAAAAATAATGTAAATTTTCTTTCAACCAGTAAAAAAAATTGTAAAAAAAATTGCTCATAAAAAAAATAAGATTAACATACTATAAATAAATTATAATATGCTTAATGTTTTAGATTTATTAATATTCTTCAGATAGAAAATAATTTTACAATTTCGTTTTCGATCTCACAGTTGATTGAAAATATTTCTCAAAATTTAAATTTCTAAAATACTTTTTGTTTGAATGAAAAATTATACATTATTCAGTATTTGTAATATTATTTTTAAGTAATTAAGCTTTTCAGTAAATGCTAATTACTCATATTAAATTTTTTTATATTTAAAAAGGTTTCCCCCCCCCCCCACAATTTTCTATAACAAGGAACAATTACCACTTTATATGATCTCCGGTTCCAATGTCAAATTGCATAAATTCCTTTTACTTATCTTTATTTGTAAATATCATTTTTATATTTGTTTTCATTGCAAGTTATTTATGAATTGTTTTCCACACTTTTTGAATTTCAAATAAATTGAGTTTACTTAATAAAATTTTACTATCTCCAAAAATGAATTGTATTTTTAAATTTAGGTTTTAAACAAATTAAATCAGAATTATTGCAACTATTAATTAGTATGAAGAACTAACTTGAAACTACTAAAATAAATTATCTATACCACTTCAACTAAATTAGTTCATGTCTTCATATTGAGCCAAATGTCTTAAAAAAATTATAAAGCTATGAATATATCATCATTAAACTTACTTTCATAAATTTAATTGGTAAATTTAATTTTCAAACATAATTTATCTCTCCTTCACTCGACAGACGGAATGTTTTTATTACAAATGTTATCTAAATCATAAATTAAGTAATTATTCATGTGCCTGCTAATAATATTATTTAAATTCTTAAATATTTAAAAGTAATTATGCAGTTAGAATCTTTTATAAATATTTTTGTAGTATAATTAACTTTTTCGGAATATATATACATTTCATGTTAAAACAAAAACACTTAAATTATTATAGTAACTTTTCACATTTCCAAATTATATTATTTGATTTCTATGCATTTAGCGTTTAATAAAATGATATAGATACCGATATATTTTTAACGATAATGAGCTTAACTGTAAAGGTAATTTTGAAAAGCTAATTGCTTTTTCACTTCATCATTTGATGAGTTCATCTTTTATTCCTGTTTTCTATTTACATTAACTATTTTTTTCAATGCCATGAATAAAGTATGTTAGTTTAAAAAGCAATATAAATGTCTTATTTCTAAGCAAAGGATTATATATTGAGGTCAACTAGACAGTAAAGTAATTACTGTTTAACGTGGGAGCTACAATTCATGTTTAAAGAGTATGATTCTATGCATAAAAGAATTTATGAAATTCCAGTTAATTCATTCACAAAATAAATAACTTTTTAAAAAGATTTTTTTCAAATATATGTTAAACCTGCCCCGAGGAAGTTTCTATGATCAAGTTTCTTAAGCCTCTGACATTTATGCAACTAAGGCAATTCCATGTTAAATTTTTATCATTGTTTCCTTTATCTTACGGAAAATATAAGCAAGTTTTTATGAACGAAAACTTAAAGACTAAAATGACCGGGGACAAATTCCCTAAATGAATAATGCTACATTTACATTCCAAAAAGTAAAAGAAACTTAGTTAACGCAATTTTATTAAGTTTTCAGAAGCTGGATCAATGCATCTGTCTAACCATTGGCGTATCTGTGACTCCACCACAGAAGCTACCTTAAATTCTGCACAAAACACTACGATAAAACTCTGGCAGTAAAATCGGTTGCAGCACTTACAATATGAAACTACTCAAAAAATAAGCAATGGGAAACAATTTAGCCACAACTTGGAAGGACGCATTTTCGCAATTTACCATTTTCTGATAAAAAAAAAATTGTCAGATTCTGCTTCACCATGACAAACAAGCTATATCGCGTAATCCGTAATAGTATACAAGTCAATTAATAGGAAAATGTTATCACTGACGTATTATCCTATATCAACGAAATCAAAAGCCTCTAATTTAATTTGGAAATTATTCCAGAAATTAAAGGATGGTAACAAATTACAAAACCTCCTTCATGAAAACCGATGTCCATCACTCTTAATTTAAATGTAATGTGAGATGTCACCCAGGACAAGCTTTATTCAAATGTCCCATAAGACGATGCCTTATACTTTTCCAGTAACTGAATGATCAAGCATATGGTGGCATCCATGCCCCCATAAAATTGATCTCGGGTTGATACATATGACAGTCAATGCCGATCGACATTAAATGGATTAAAGCTCATGTTCACTATCAGAAATCAAAAGATATAATACAAATCATATTAAGAATCCACATTCACAATTTCTGTAAATTTCAAAATTCATGGAAGAAGTTTATCTCGATATTGTCCGACCTTTACCAATATCTGCTAACGACACTTACCTTCTCAAATGTATCAACTATTTAACACGTTGGCCAGAATCCAAACTAATGCCTAAAATCGCTGCATAGGCTTATTTCCTCAGAGGTTTGCACACTTCGGATTACTGCAGACTATTACCAAACAATGGAGTGCACAATTTTAGTCTCATCTTCTTGCAAACCTTAAAAACTTTCTTGCTATTAGTTCCCTTTTAACTACTCTATAACGTCCAGCTTCTTATAGTTTCATTAAATGATTCCATCATTCATTAAAACAAGTTTTAAAATGACAAAACAATTGCAGGTGGACCTACAGCCTATCAATTGTGTTATGGGGCTTTCGTTGGGCTTTCAATGTTATCAACCTGTGAGGCATGATCTATGGCAATATATAATGCCTATCAACAGATTTCTTTTAGCCAGTGCTTTCCAAAGAGGCAGAGGATCTTTCTGCACTTCTACAGCAATTGCGTGAGATTATACACCAACTACCATCAGTACAGGTAGCAACGACTATTATGGAGTAACTACTCGCAAATATATAATCTAAATTCTGCACTCATAATATCTATGTTTTGAAAAGTATTTTTGAGTAATGTGACAATTAAAACTCTACTTATATATGGTACAGATGTGAAGTCTTAAGACACACTTTATGACTCTAATAATATATAATTTGAACTGACATATTATAATTTTAAAAGAGTTGAAAGTCCGTACACTTGTTCTGACTCGAATTTATATTATCAGCTATTTCATCTACATTGTAATTTCTGGGGAATTAATGTGGAATAATTTTGAAATAATGTTTTTCCTTGTTCCAAAACAAAATATGTTTGGTATCATTACATTAATTTAAACTAAATCTTATCAATAAATAGCACTTGATTTGTATTTAGTGTGAGCGCTTAACTAAATAACTTGTGCTAATCTGCTAACCATTTAATTGCTTATTTTTTCAGTGAAGAATGTAATTTCTTAAATAAGATGAAGGTTGTAATTTTTTTTAATTTAACTTTAATAATATATGTGAAAGGAAGTAATTTTTCTAAAGTTTCACAGTATTTATGAAATATTGCGTGTTTTTTTCTTAAATCAAACAGCATACGGTTTTATTGAAATTTATTAAGTATTTACTAGGACATTCAATGTCAAAAAAAGAAAAAACTTTTTTATAATCATTATACCTGATATATAAAACCAAAAAAAGATATATTTGAAGAAAAAAGTCCCAATTGAAATTCACTTCATACTTCTAATAAAACTGAAATTTTAATTTGAAATGAAAAATATTCAAGTCCTGAAAATAAAATTGTTTACCTTATCATGAATGCGTAATTAATTTTATATTAGTATTCATATAAATGTTTTTTATTTAAGTAAATTATAATTTTTTAAAACATAAAACCCCTTATATTTTAAATTTTACACAGCTATGAAATTTTATACACTTAAATGAAAAAGATATTTGATCAACTATTTTTACATTTAAGGATATAATGACAGTAAGTTTTAAAGTATATGTGCTCTTATTTCAGGAATTGTCCATTGGTCCCATATTTTGAGAATTGGCATCTGTTCCACGTTTTTCAATTTTATTTTTATGTTCATATTAAATACATTTATGTTTATATTAAATTAAGTAATAATTAATAAATGTTTTCTAATAAAGATGTCACATTTTTAACAATGATAAGAACTCTGAAAAACTCTCTATTTTCTATTTTTGAATGCATTTTCAAAGAGAGTTTAGATTTTCAAATTGAGTTACGCATAAGTTTCAAACTGGACCGAAATATAAAATTGAAGTTTTTGTTGTTTTCTATAAAATTTTCATTTATTAAATAAGAAATTTAAAATGAATTCGAGCTTCCTACATGTATCTAAATATTTAATAAAATGTTCAAACATATAAATTACCGGATGAAACTTTTGAAAAATATTTGCTTGGTTACAAAAAATCTTGTTGTCCCAGAAATAAATTCTCAAAATAAAATTCAGATATCCTATTCGCAAACTTGAACTGAATGAAAAGAATTTTCGTTTTTATAGGGAAGAAATAAATTATTTTCACTGAAGAATTTACTAAAAATGAATGCGAATTGTAGTTCTAAATAAATGCACAACACAAGTTTAGTAACAGTTTTCTGGGTATAGAATTTTTCTCAAGCAATTCCACTTTAACATGTTTCTTAGTTTCTTGCGAGTAACCCAAACTTCCACAAGTATATTTAAATTTCCGCATCACTTGAATAACATTCTTTGGTTACATTTTTTATATGCTCACAAGTTATTTCAACCATGAATAATACAAACTAGTTCTATTTTTAGGTTTTCCAAACAATTTGCTGCGCAATCTTTGAAGTGGTAATAATGAGACTTAACTTATTTTTCCACTTAGAAGAGTTCAGTTTTTTTTTTAAAGGATATTATTTTCTTTACATTTTTAAGAGCATGTTGCATAGTTTCATGTTTAATACATGTCACTAGGACCATATTTTTTCGATCTGTCTAAATATCTAATAGCTTTTTTATTGCTTAAAAATTTTATCTGAAAATAAAACTTGACTTTATTAAAAAAATTATGCTATATTTTTACATATTCTTTTGCTATGTATTTTTGAATAAATGAAATTATATCATTAATTTATAGGTTTTAATTTATAAAGGCATAGAAATCACACGATCTTGAGCTTGTACTTGTTATACTAAGCAATTTTACTAAAAAATAGAAATTAAAGTTGCTATTCTCATTTGGAGGACAAAATTATTGACATAATTCAATAAATAAAGTTGAGATATGCTTATAAAGTCCTTAATACCCTGCAATTTCTTAAAAAATTGATTTATTTTAACAAATCTTATCTATACAACTTAGATGAAATTTAATAAACTGGATTTCTAGATATTATATAAACACAATTTGACTATAATAATTTCAGATAAAATGTATCAAAATTTACTCTCATGATGCAACATGATGTTACTTCTCCTTAACGATTATTCTTATATGCCAATTCATTATTTAAAGAGAGCTCTTTCTTAATATAAAAACAAAAGTACAAAGAATATTTAATAAATTAAAATACTGTATGATACACCTATATATATATATCTTTTTATAACTCTTTAATTTATGAAATGTTATAAGTTTTTTTTTAGACACACCTAATGCATTTTATCAAAATTAAGAAGAAAGTTATATACTCTACAACGAATTTTCTACAAATCACATACTTGAATTTTGTAACATAACGAAAATTAAATTGCTTGTAAAAAATGGTTATATTCTCTTTATGTGAAAAAGATGTATTTACATAAAATTTTGTGACTAACATTCTTGAGTCCTCTTTTTTTAAAAAAACACTAACAAAATTCTGCAAGCTGTAATTTAATGGAAATTAAAATAAAATTTTTTCATTCAGAAAATGTATTTATTAAGCTTAAAATAATACTTGATAAACATTTCCTTTTTCATTTAAAATACTTTATTTTCTAAAAGTTTAAAATATTTTAAAATTGAAAATGTTATGAAAAATTCTTAATTTTGTAAGTAGGTACAAGCATAAAATTAAAATTTAGATAATATTATTTAAATTTGGCTCTATTTTTTCAAATGCATTCTTATGAAACTGAGTGTACTGCCAGAACAATTAGATAAAATGCAATTTATCTACACAGACACACACACGTAAAATTAAGTCACAAAACATAATTAGTAGCCTGCTTTACTTATATTATATTATAAATATACTAATAATTAAGTTGAAATATTATTGGAATATGCTCTTTTATCCACCCGCTGGATACGAAATTATGGAATTAGAGTTAAATCACAATTTTTATGGATAATTATTTTATTTGCAGTTGCAATTTTTAGAGATTCACAAATATATTTTCTTCTTTATATGTTGAGACAAAGTTCCATTTGGGGTTTCTCGAAAATGGTTTTATAATTAATAATTTTAACTGATTATCTATTTATATGAATAATAGTTGTTAAAAATAAAGTCAAAAATTAATCAAAATATTTAATTTTTTACAAATTAGCTTATATTACAAATAAATTATTATTTCATTTTAGTTGTATTGACTAGCTTGAAAACTGTAATCTTCCAATCTCATTTTATTTCATTTATCCAGCTCCAGAATCATTTGTTGAAACATAAATTCTTATCCTTTATATATTGATGCATGTATATCACTTGGTTTAGAAACGTATAACTAAAGAACTTTGTAATAATAGGAAAAAATTTCAAATCAATGAACTTTGTGGCCCACTAATATATTTAAATATTATTTCACAATGTCTGAGTAATTCATAATATCACTAAGAAAGCTCAATTGTAAATTTGTACTTAAATTTCCGAATGTGAGTAAAAACAAAATCTCTCTCTTTTTTACCAAATTTTATATATAAATGTGATGATTGACAGCACACTCTTTTCTCATAAAAAAGACATTTACTTAGAAATTTTATTTAAAAGATTGTCATATAGAATGAAACAGGCGAGTACAAAGAATTTTCTTCCAAATTTTATCACAAAAGGTATTGTTTTATCAAAAAATTCATAACTTTAAATTTTGTCTAATTTTATGTAATATTTCTTTGAAATCGAAATGTAAGTGTCCTTGGGCTTTTTGAATCACCATAAGCATTTAGGTGCAATATAAGGTATATTATTAAATTTCACTAGCTCCACTATTGGATTTCTTCAAAATATTGAAATATTTTATGATTTATAATCCTAGTAAAGTTAAATTTTTGTGGAAATGAAAGTAAAAGAATTGCAGTTGTACATTTGCAATATATTTTTCTGAATTTTTTTAAATATTTCCAATAAAATATTTATCATGATGAAAATAATCTTATAGTGAAATAAACATATTTATTAAATAGTATTAATTTCAAAAAAAAATTTAAAGCAAAATAAAACAAAATAACTAATTATTTGAATGCTGTTAGTGCCACTTTATAAAAATAGTCACTATTTGCAGCTGTCTCCCGTATTTATTTACTTTCATAATTATGTAAGAATTATGTTAGCTTATTTTAGAGTTTCTGAGTAACCCAGTGCTATTACGAAGTACCAGATAGATGTTCTATTGCCTTAGAAATTTTAATGACAACCTCAGATGCTTATTATTTTATAACTAAATTATGAAATTACTATTTTTCATTTATAAGGTGAATCAAGATTCTCGTACACATACTGATATTGTGGAATAATTGAAATGGAAACAAAATTAAACTATAAATAGCTTTATAGGATTATAATGATCTTAACTTTGCAAAATATGTTTTCAAACTACATTTCTCCATACACCCATTACTATCATCCAAATCCTATTTATTTTGGGTTTTACTGTTGTATTTCACCATTAATATTTAGTTAAAATACAAAACATTTTAATATTATTTACACAGGGAATTATTGCAAAATGCTTTGAACATATTTAATGATTTAGTAGTTGTCTAAATTCGAAAGTACAGAATAATAATCCTTAATTAAGAACTTAATTATTTCTGGATAATTTCATAATTATAAGTACAAAGTCTAATAAAAATATAATTAGTTGTTCTGAAAATAAATGTCTTTATAGAAAAAAGAATGGTAAAGATTTTCTTAAAAAAATATCAGTGGGAAAACACAATTTTTTATTAGTATGCATATTTTCCATCATACGCACATGTAATTAAGTCTTCATTAAAAATAAAACATAATTAAGTTCTTTAGCGTAAAATTTTATAAATAGGTTTAATACATTATACCAATATAAAGCATAGGTTGTTATAATATGTTAACAAAAATTTATAACTAATAATGATGCATCCACTTTTAAAAATTATATTTAAGAATACATAATGCTACTTTTTGTTTCTTATACTATGCTTATCACAGGTTTTTTCAGATTGAATCCCAACATATTTATTAATATGGCATAATCCCAATCAGACACATCTATATATTAAATGGACATGTAGGTGATACCATGGTGCATGGATTTTAGATATTTCATCAAGTACTCATATATAAATTCCGTTTATTACACATACTTCAAAGAAAAATAATCTTAAATACAATAATAAAATGTTAAGAATATTTGCTAAGTAACAACGTAGAGGTTTCATTTGTCGGTTATATAAAGTAATTCTAAATAGAATCTGAAGTATTTTGTCAATACAAATCAAATAGTAAGTGATTCAAAATAAAAGAGTATAGATGTCGCAAAAAGAATATCATAATAGTGAACAAAAAAGGAAAGTAAGGAAATGTTTTTATGAAATATCATGTACAGTAAGTTAAAAATGGTGGAAAAATTATACAGCGCAATGATATATTGATAAATATGCATATATGTTGATGATATTACTTAAGAAAAGATTAATGATGAAACAATGCAGTAAATAATAAAATATCCAAATACAAAATAGTTTAAATAAAAAATATATACTGAGATTTTATTAAGGGAATTAATATTTTTGAAAACGGTGCTTGTAGTTTACAGAAACGAGTAGTTTTACGAATACTATAAAATTTTTCAATCAATACTTTATTATTCAGTACATTATTTGAAATCTGGCATGGTTGCAAATGAGTAGGAATTTTGAATAATAGATATTTGCAAGAAAAGGATCAACATTATCATTTTTCTCCTTGTGATTAATACCATAAAATATTGCAATGATTCAACGAGATAATCCAATTCAATTTATTAAAAAGTAGTATTTATTTTAATTAATTAGACATAAAATATTAATTACTCTGTTTCCATATCTTCACCATTTCTCCTCATACAATGATTATATTAAAATTCACAGCACTAATTGCACTCAATCGGTTATTTTAAAATATTTCAAAATCCTTCGAATATTATAAAATATTTTCATAAAAATGAATGTTAAAATAATTTCTCTTACTTAAACCTTTTAGAAATTAGCATTAGAAAAATAAATTTGCTAAACATTTAATTATCAATTTTTTGCATGTTAATTTATTGAAAATAATTTAAAAATGTCTTTTCTATCAATTAGATAAGTACTTTTATTTCTTTAAATATTTGAAAATGCCGGATAGTTTTAAAAATTAGAAAACATATAGCACATTTAAAGCTATTGAGTAACTGTTAAGAATACGTGAATGAAAATAAATATGAATACAGATTCAGAAAAAAAAATGGTAAGACTTAAATAAACTTATTTACTTGACCAAAGTCCTTCGTATATTAATCTTGAAGCTGCAAGATAGA
>JAPDSC010112245.1:0-10580 GCA_026290005.1 Latrodectus geometricus | reverse complement strand
TTTTTTTTTTAATACGTATTGTAAAGAAAGAATATACACAAAAACAAAACAAATCTGAAATCAAAATTGTCTACAATACTTATCATAAATCATTTATTGTCTGTCATAAACTATCACACTATTTTTTATAGTTCAATTCTGGTAAATTTTCTAAGATTTACAATTATTGTCATTTTTCTTATATTTTATTGTTTTATAAAAATTGTTTCCATATATCTAGGTAAGTAATGATGACAGAGATTTTGAAGTGTGAAAAAAATACATAACATATAGCATTTGTCATATTAACTCGAATCAAACTAAGTATAACAGTATTTTTCTAAATAATATATATTTATGATGAAACTAATATCCGGAATATATTTTTAGCAAGGCAACTTAATTTAACCCATTTATTTTAAAATATAGAAATTTTTATTTATTGAAGCAAATTGTTTGAATTTCTGAAAAGCCCAAATTTCAAACTACAATCTTGCATCAGCCAAATTTAGTAGCAGATTTTACTCAGAATCTTATGGTGAAACAAATATCTAGAGTTGTGTTTAGCGTTTATTTTATTCTAAATGGACACATTACCTTTAGTATTGCCAGAAAGTTTTCTGAGTTACAATTAAATTTTGGAATAACAGTGCTTGTAGATACTCTTTGAGGTTTATCTAAGACTGCATGAGGTTACATGTGTAGATTGATCAAAATGTATAGTTTTGCAATATGTAGTACGTTGATTTTTTTTAATCAAAAATATAAAACATGCATTTTGAAAAGTAAATATAAATTATTAGATATAACATAACAGTGTCATAAGAAAATAATTTTCACAGAAGAATTCCTCGATGATTTGAATTCATTAATAATATGAAATAGTTCATACAATAATTTTACAGTCCCTGTAATTATTTATATTTTCGTAAAGGTTTAGTCAGAATTATTTATAAAAATGATAATTCAACATTTTTGTTTTATATATAATCGTTATTATGAATATGATCGAGCAAATTTCAATATCTTTAAACATAAGATTTTACGAGCTCATATTTTTCATAACTCATTTCATTGCATTCACCATTTATAAATGAATTGAAAATAAGTTGTTATTATAACATAAAAGTTAATTATCAGTTCATAAGTCATTATATAAAAGTTTTAATTCAAACTATTCCCACTTAACAGTATAATATATAAATATTCAATTGCATAATATTTAGTTTTATTACATTAAACATGGCTGTTCACCTAAACTAGTAGTCAGCGTGCTTGACTGTGACAGTGGGTCCCGAGTTCGAATCCCGATTTGGGCATGAACGTACTATTTCTTTCTCCTGTCTCTGTCCTTTCCTTGTATTGATGGAGAATAAATGGTTGCTTACCCTGTTAACGGGTACTAATGCATGTGAATAAATGAGAATCAACACCAAATTATGGCTCAGTTAAAAAAGTCGAGAAGCGCACCCTATATTGCTAGCCTGATTGGCACTCGACAAAAAAATTAAAAAAGTATTACTTAGCGAAAATATAGTAAAGTTTACAACTTCAGTGTTTTTTTTAGTTTAGAATAATTTTACTTCAATCTTAAAGCCATCAGAAAAAATATAAATTCTATAATTTTTTCAGGATTTCTTACATAAATCCAATCCATTTTAAAAATGTAAAATATGTTTCTTGATTTTTCAAATAACACTTAACAATAAAAGTTATATCCACATGTTAAATCTTTGCTGGTGTTAAATTAAAAAAAATTTGCAGACAGAATTTGCAATATTATTTTGTTTCATTTAGCAGTTCTTTCATAAAAGTAAATATAAGGTACCGCAGGATAGTATGTTTTCATAAAATCATGATGTTTTCTATGATTCATCTAAAAATATCTTAGATAACTAAAAAGTTCTTAATACTTTCAATGGCTAAAAATGAATTTTAGAAAGTGTATTCTATTGTTAGTTCTTAAAGTAATATCATAACTGTGTACAATCCCTATTTGTTGAGATACTATAAGAAGCAAGGAAACCAGTGAATATTTTGTTGAAATCTTTATTGGCCTGAATCTATCAACTTGAACTCTCTTGAAATGATTGCCTTACAGTGCATCCATTCCCACTTCCATTTTCAAACGGTTGATATATTTGATGATTGACTTGATCCAGCTGGTGATAAGCCTATTTAAAAAATTTCCTCACTTAATTAAATTACAAAAATAAACTATTTTATAAAGTTGTTTTAATTTACAAATACAATCCTAAAGTTTTCTTCATCTTATATGCGAAGGCTATCTTTAACTGTCACCAAATTAGTTTGTCTCCCTCTTTCTCAATTGTTAAAAATATTCATATTTATTAAATAAAGGAAGTGAACATTATTGATTTAAACTACACATGATCAGTTAAAGAGTTTAGTATTAGATACCACAATATAACTTACAAAGTTTTCTTCATAATTCATTTTTTAAAATATTATAGAGTTTTACAAAACACTCAATATTTGATATTCCGTGCATACATTTATTGTTTGATGTTAGAGGATTTAAAATTGTGTGAACACTTTCAATTCTACTTTTGCAACGTTTTTTCACTCTGCAATTCCTTTATATATATAAATTAAATTATTTACCACTTGGAAAATATATCTTAATAACATAATGTACATTTCCGTGAAATATCTTAAATATTTTTTTTTAAATCACATCATCCTACGATTATGATTCAACGTATATATAGCTGTAATTTCTTGTTCTTTGTTTATGAATTTCTTAAAGGAAATATTAGGTAAAATAATGGACTCAGGTACTCCTTTAAAGAGTTACTCTAAGTCTTCCTAAATTGAACCAACTTTCACTTAATATTTAAACGATAAGAAGTTTCTTTATGAAAGTCCTGGCATTTGGAGAAATTATGTTTATTACTCATTGCAAAAATATTTTTGAAAATTAGTTTAAATAAATTAATGATTTAAAAATAGAACGTTTATTAAATTCTGCACACCCTATGTATGAGGGCACTTCTATAATATTTTAGTTTGCTTAAATATTTAGAAAAATGTTTTTAATTATTTTTATGATTCATTAATAATATTCTTAATTAAATTTTCTTCTACATTTAAGATAGGAAATAATATTTTCGAGTATTTAAAATTGAAAATAAATGTGATTTATGAAAAGAAATATTCTTTAAATACTTTTTAATTGATCTTTGCTGCAGTTAAACTTCTGAATTGGTAACAAAAATTCTATAGTTACAATAGATAGAGCTTGCACCTATGTCTTCTCTGTGAGACTAGATGCGTATATAAAAGTTCTAGATTTCTCAGTAGAGCGTGGGTACAAAAATTTCCTCTTATTTTGATCCATGAAATTATTACAATCGCAAATATTTATTTACAACTAATATCGATAGATATGTTATCCCTGATGGTGAACCAGATACACTTTTATAAATTGCATTAATTTTATAACTATCAGATATTAATTTCCTATATAGAAGTTTAAAAGAACGCTTGACGCTTTCTTTGAATGAGTAAATAGTATAATGGTTAAATAATATCTTAAATTGCATTACTGAAGACTTTCTACTCTCGCTTTAGACGTCCATTCATCAGTGACCATTCATCATTGGATTTAATGTTTAATTCTTATGAAATTAAACTATACTGAGAATTCAGTTCCCATAAAATTAACTTCTAATTTTGTTAATGAATGAAAAACAATGCTTTGAATGAAAAACAAACTGTATTATGTATTTTTCGCTTTGATGTAAGTATTACTTGCCTTTTACTTCTTTTATAAGCATTTATATGAATTATTAATACTTTGTTATATGATTGTCAGAGATTTTTCGATTATTCACAAAAAATTGACAAATTTTTAAAACTTTATATAATAATGTTTTTTTTTTCTTATTTTTCTGTTTTCTGACCTCTTTATACATCTCGGATATTTGTATAAGAAAGTATCGAAAGTTCTTCTTTAACTTCAAAATATTTATTCAAAATAAAAACTGACAGTAAATGAGAAACTTATTTTCTAAAAAGGAATAATATATCGTTTGCACATCACTACTAATTATTATTCTTTATAATCCATTAATTATTTGATTTAATCCGTACAATTCTTATTTTTTAAGATATAGCGAAACAATTGCTGATAAAGATTGATAAGGAGAAATATAAAAACTTAACCTCTGTTACGCCACCCTTCTCATGAAACGAAACAATAATTTTTTTTGTTTGCATATATCATTATAGATAAAATTTAACAATTAGAAAATTTATTTTTATCCTATAATCCAAAAACTAAAATAATAGTACATTCATTACCAAATCTTCGGTTAACATTTTTAGCTCTAAAAATATTGATTAAATTTAGGAAAATAAAATGTTGGAACATTAAAATATTTATAATTTAAAATAACACGCGTTTACAAAGACCTAAGACAAATATTAAATAATTTATGCGTTGCGTTTTATTCAACATGAAGAGTAATTTTCATTGAAGAAGGATTATGAAACTAGTGTTAAATGATTAATTTTTTAGAGAGTTACTTGAAGACAAAAAATATATTTGTGCTTATCAGACTAAAAAAGAAATATTTTTGTACCTTTCAATTTCTAATAAGCTTGAAAATAATTTTGAACTTTATTTTGCTCAAATTTAAAGAAATAACTCTTTGTACAATGCATAATTATACACACATTAAATTATCTAAAATGCATCGGTAAACATTTTCACTGCGAAGCTATTTAATGTGGCAGCAACTCATTGATTTACAAATAAAAACTATTCAAGAATTTCATCTTTAAGCTTACTTTACCTGTCAATTAAACATATACTATATATATTTTAAAAATGCATATTCTAAAACTATTTCCTTTTCCGGTGCAAAATGCTGATTAAATCAGAGGTGCCTAATGACAAACAAACCCAAATCTAAGGAGAAGAAGAAGCAAAATATTTCCCGTTTTTTGAGAAAATATATAAAAAGATTTTATGAAAAAATTTCCAGCTTTTGATTTTTGATATATTTTACTATAATTATAATTATGGACAGTCGAAAATTTGTGACGTTTGTAATTTTCCTCTTATATACTAAATTAAATAAAAAATTCTTCAATAAACTTCTATTTTATTTCACATGTGGGTATTGTTTCAAAAAATTACACAGACACACACACATATCTATATATATATATATATATATATATATATATATATATATATATTTCTAATGATGTAAATATATTTTGGTAGACAATCAATATACATTGATCATTATTTTTTTTCTAATTGATTTAAATATATGAATAATTAATTTTATAATTCTGTAAATTCCAAATATCCAATTAGAAACCAAACCCAAATACAATTGAGTTTATGACAAAATTTTACAGACAATTATAATTCTTTTTTATCTCTAAAAATGAGTGATATTTTTCACTTATATTTTAATTATTTTAATATCCAAATGAATTAATTTAATGTACTATATTTTCGTTTTTTTTAATTATAATAAAGAAAATCAAAAGGAGATATAGCTTAAGAAATATTACGCATAATATTTTATCATCGTGTGAAAAAAGTTATGACAAGAAGCTGATAAATATCTGAATCCTTTTAATTGAATGAATTAATTAATTCAACTTTTATACATTTTCATCTTGTCTGAATAAGCAATTTATATTTCAATACCTATTAAATTCAATTTACTTTCATATTCAAAACTGGCCTACCAATGGGCACATCAATTTTCAATAAAATTTATTTTATTTTATTTTTAAAATTTTCTTATTGGCTGTATTAATAAAAAAGTAATATGCTATATTTCATAATATAACAATATGTTGAAAAATATTTTTTCTATTAACTAAAACATTAATTGATTAATTTTGATGTTAATGGATAATGGCATTATTGATAGATTGTATGAATATGTAATTAAATGTTTGTTAAATGAAAATATATGTTTCTTAAACATATAATAAAAATTGAGATAATTCTTAAGTTTTACAAATTATATTTGAAAAATGTATGTATAGAAATTAGCAAAATTAACAAAAAAAGTGTATAATTTTATTAAACACTATATTCTTTACCATTTAAAAACGAAAGAAAAAAGAAATATCTACACTTAAAAGGAATGATATGAAGTTTCGAAACAACAGCAATATACACTTCATATGTAAGCTGACAAAATCACTAAAATTTGAAAACACATAAAATAGAAAATAAACAAATGTATGTTTCTTCTTGTCCAAGAAATTTTATTAGAAATAGCAAGTATGTTGTGAAGTCATAAAAATTTATCAAAGAAAATGACAATGTGTAATCTATAAAAGTGTAATCTATAAAAGTAAAGCTATTACAAAAAGGTAAAAGCCATCGTAAAGCACCTTTTTGTGAAAGACATCGAGAAAAGATTTTACATATGTGAATAAACTCGAAACGAATGCATCAATATATTATTGCGTAATATAAACTGTTTTTATAATTAAGTTTGTATTCATTTTATTGATTTTCACATAAAAATAACTGAAAAATGAAATTTTTTTAATAAAAATCTAACATTTCTATTTGATACCCTTCTATATTTTAAATATCACTAAGAGTTACTGTCATCATAAAAAGAATGCAAAAAAATTAATATAAATATTAATGAAATTTTATAAATATGTATATAAATTTATTTTAATTAATAAAAGGAATCAGCTCTTAAGGAATCAGCTTGTTATAATTTTGAAATTTATTCATGTGTACAAATATGCACAAATAAACTAAAGTAATTAGGAATTCTTACTTTCAAAATTTATTTTCATATGTGAATAAACTAGAAACGTGTATAGTGTTTTCATCGTGAAATAACCCATTAAATTACTTTTCACTTGGCATTATTAACAAACTCACTGTAATTGAAATTAAAAAATATCAACTATCAATTTTATCTTCGAATTGATAATATTTATAAAAGTTATGTGAATTTTAGAATTGATTTAAATTTAAATGTAAATAATCACTAAGCCATCACTACAATTTGCACGGTATTATGAATACCATAAAAAATATTTTCATATCAATTTTTACTATCAAATATTTTCATTTACTTGTAATTAATTACTGCAACATATTTTACAATCAAAAGCTGAATTTTTAACTTTTTACTGCTATATCTTATGCTAGAAGATTAAAATTTGTAAATTTGTAGTTGTATACGAAGTATTTGAGAAATTTAAATTTTTATGCTTAAAAAAATCATAAACTGTATTCATGATCTTAACTCATAGATTTTTAAATTAAGTTTAAACAAGGTTGCAAAATTCTAAAGTAATAAAATATAAATTTCATGCTGCAAAAAAATTTAAAATTATTGAATATCTTTTAATTGACTTTAAGAAAAATATTTTATTTCTATTTCATGAATTAAGAATTATACATATAATAATGCATATAAATCATGCATAAAATAACCATAAATAAGACACGCTGTCCGAATATCCGTTTAAATCAGTCAAGTCCTCTGAGATAAAAATGAATAGATCGAGGTAGTAAAATCCTCCACATAAAATGATAATGTTCGAGGAGCAATTTCAGATTAGAAAGGTCCTATACTTGATCTGTGTTTCTAAATGACAAAGACACAGGGAGTTACTTTCAATAACTGGTACAGTCCAACACTGAGTAACAGGTAAGTAGCTAATAAAAAAACAAGCATAAGTAACCCATAGTCCTGATTTTTACTTAATGTAATTTGTATTTTATTTATATAATATTTCACCAAACAGTCTTATATAACAAAAATTAGTTGGGAAAAAATTTAAAACATTTAAAGGAATTAAAATTAAAAAAAAATATATATGAGATTTGTTTTTTCCTTATATATGTTATTGATTTCTTTGGGTTTAAGAAAAAATATGGGCGAAGAAAGAAGTTGCAAAATTATTTATCTGATTTTCCATAATATATAACCTCTATTTATCCATAGGTTTTAAATTCGAAACCAATTAATATGGATGATCACACTTATGATAAAAATGATATGATCTTAATTTAATGTGATATAGACACCTAATAAGCAAATATAAATTATTTGATATCTTCAATATGTCATAATTAGTATTTCGCATTTAAATTAATTCATTAATCGATGTGTTATTTTATCTTAAATGAATTTCTATTAGCATTTCTCTCACACAATGCTTTGTTAAGAATCGTCATCCAGGCAACGAAATGTATGGGCGAGCATTATCATTTAGCAGCAGCCAACTCCCAATTTATTGAGAACGCTTTACTCTACGAATTCATTTCAGAAGTCGGTCAAGAACTGTCCGTTGATAGTCATGTTAGAAAGAAGAAATCCGTAATGAATGAGTATGTGGATATCGAAGAAAGCGATTAACATGACCATGATTTTTGACTTTTCAAATCAAACTTTTTCTGCTTTGGTGAACTTGGAAACCGCCATTCACATTGGAGAGTCCATCGCCGAAACCGTTTTGCCGACTTTGGAGCAAAATATTTTATTAATTATTTGCACCATTTTCATGTCGATAACAGGAATTTTAGAGCAACATGTTAATGCCCCTTTCCATGAGAAACACTTACTTCAGAAAAGCACCGATTGCACTGCACATGCGAAAGAAAACACTTTTCAGTATGCAATCATTGGCGCCATCTTCCGATTTTCGTTTTACTACAGCCACGTCATTCTATTTGAAAAATAAAAATGCTGCTTATTTTTTTAAAACTCATAAAAAACTAAATTTGAAATTATAAAAAACCATATATCCCCAAAGCCATATTAAACTCTTATTAATTTTTAATGCTTCCTTATAATGTTTTAATTGAGAGAAGTGTAAGATTATAATAAAATATTACAGGATAAAAATTAATGAAAATATTTTTAGATAACGTGTATGAAAATACAAAGTACATAGTTCAAAAACACATTTTCCAAAATATTATAAAAATTTACTTTTACATTTAAGAAGTATAATAAATTGGAATCAAGATTAGAAATGATGTAGAGTAAAAAGAAATTTAGGTCAAATAACAACTTAAGGCAAATTAATTAAACCATCAAGATAGTGAAGTGGGTCAACAGGAAATGCCGAAATGTTTCTCTGTTATCAGACAGAAGCTTCAATATATGTCAAGAATACATTTACTTTCCGTTCCTATTAAGGCATCAGAATGTCTTAGAAGTCAGATTGTTTGACAAAATTACCTTTTAATTTTTTTTAATCTTTTTTAATGCTAAACTGGACATTTTAACAAAGTGTGTGTGATTTACTTTAAATACTATAAATTTAATTTCACGTGTCCTTTTAGCGATTACTAATTTATGTTCATTATAGTCTCACATTCAAATGAGTCCAATCATGAAACAATATTATTTTAAAATCTTATTTATTAAATAATTTTTCAATATATTAAATTAGTTAAAGCATCTCAAATATAAAAATATTCTTACTTATTTTGAATCTTCTTATTTATCTTTTTCAAAGTGATTAATTTTCTTTTAAAATGGTGTATATTTATATTTATACAAGGAGTTATTTTAATGCAACGAAACATTTTTATGTTTCCTTAGATTTTAGAAACTAGTTAATTATACGAAAATCAGAATCAATTATTATGCAAAATTCAAAATTTTCTTAATTCCTTTCGAAATCTTTTGCAATTTTTCCTAAAATTTTTAAATAAAAAGTTAGTAATAATTGAATATTAATTTTTCTAGTTTTCAGTTCATTGTATTTCAGTTTCCTTTAATTCAATTGCACATTTTTCTCTTTTCATTATTTATGTAATATCCGGAGTTGAATAAAATTGTTGTGCGACTCACAGACAAGATTACTAAGTTTATTGAAATTTGCTGAATGTAATTCAATTCCAATGTGAAAATCTGCAACTGCAAATAGCGTATATTTTTTGCAGCTGAGTTCCAATAATTTAATATGTAACAATCATTACATAAGAGGGCTAATCTTTACCATCTATGAAAACTTTTTTACACATTTCACTCAAAATTTATCAGTACAGTATCAGGATCAAGAATTACAAAGATAAATTGTTTTTCAGCTGCCCGTTTAAACCACAAATATATAAAGACAGTAAATAAAGTACATTTCTCAAAAGGATTGGAAGAGATATCAAGAAATTGGAACTCTGCCCAAACAAAAACCATTTGTCTTTTTGAGAACTTATAAAGAATCTGGCATATGTGTCAAAAATACTAAATCACAAGCAAGTAGACTTGGAAACTTTTGCATATACTTAATTCCTTAAGTTGTGAACTATCATCTGTGAGAAATATTCTGAATATGGTGTTTAGTAAAAATAGATTTATTGTTTCTAAATTTAGCATGCATAATTTATACTACTCTTTTTTAAAAAAAAATCCAATAATATTTAGTTTTATACAATTTCCTTGATTTTTTTTGTTGATGCATGAAGTAACTATTTTCTATATTATTTACGTGAGATTGTTTTCTTAAATTAAATCTTAATCACACACATTTGTATGAAGTCATAATTTATAAATTACAATGATTATAATGTGACAAAAGTTTATTTAAAAATGAAACTTTTTATTGAAATTTAA
>JAPDSC010112216.1:324-15731 GCA_026290005.1 Latrodectus geometricus | reverse complement strand
GATATTAGGTTGGGGAAAAAGTAATCCATTATTTTTTCGGTAGACGTCTGTAGTGATCGATATCTCGTGAGGTATCTATTGTAGTGATCCCTTTCTCAGGTCCTTAATTAGTAACGGAAATGGCAATTTCCCCTTCTCAGCCCATCTGGGAAGGGTGAATAAATTCCCACGCTCGGACGTATGGATGCACAGTTCGGACAGGAAATACATTCCGACCCCCTTTTTCTCTTGAGGGAAGCAGGCGCCATAGGGAACGTGATATACCAGTTGAGCAGAGTACGACGGGCCCCAGCCACTTCGTATGCGACCGTCTTGCCATGTAGTAGACGCTTCCTTGAATTGAAGTCTTGATTCTATTTTTCACTCCAAACACTGATCACTCACCACAATTGTGGTGACCCGAGAATTTATGAACCTCATATCTATGCTCATTTTTCCTGAATAAAAACTGCGTAATTATGGAGTCAGCGGCTGTTGTCATAACAGCATTCATTAAAGGCGACCCTTCGTTGTGGTTTTATATGATAGAAAGTACTTTCACACTAGCGACTCCTAAGCCTATAACTGACTCAAAAACGGAATATAATTATGTAGTCGCTCATCTTCCTCCAGAAAAGGCAACCATTGTCAGGGTTGTCATTATGCAGCCAGATACAACTGACGCGTATCAGAATCTAAAGGAAAAACTAGTGGAACGGTGTTCGGAAAACAAGACTCAAGAAATTCGGTGGTTGTTAGCTGGAGAAAATCTGGGAGACCGGAAGCCTTCGGCATTGGTACGGAGCATGAAACGTTTAGCCGAGAACCACAACATCGATGATTCTTTACTCCTAGAACTTTTCAATCAAGCAATAGCAGTTCCAGTGCAGACGATCCTAGCATCGATTTCTTCTCTGACTTCCGACAAAGCTGCTGAGATTGCCGATTGAATTCTACAAATTCCTCCTCATAATGCCTTTGCTGTCTCCAGTCAAGTTCCTACTCAATCATCATTCGCCGTAGAAAAGAAATCCAACTTCGATGCTCTCAACGAGGAAATAAAGGAGCTACGTAAGGAAATTGCGGAAATACGATCCAGATCGAGAAACAAGATTCGGCGCCAGGAAAATTTTTACCATCGGCAGTGATCTTCTTCGAGAAAGAAACTCTGCTTTTATCATGCCCGATTTAAGGATAAGGCTCGAAAATGTACACCTCCATGCTCATTCCAGGGAAACGATACTCCGGGGGAGTAGCTTCGACGGATTCCTCCTCCGAAAATTTTACAGCTCGTCGCATGTTCATTACGGACAAAAATACAGGTACGTGTTTTCTTGTTGATTCAGGGAGTGATGCTTCTATAATTGTCACCTCTAAACAAAAACGCACGTTTCCCGTTCTTCAAACATTTCACGCTGCTAACGGTAGTTCTATCAATGTGTATGGCCGTAAATCGGTAACGGTCAATTTTGGGTAAAGAAGAAATTTTACTTACTCATTTTATATTTGTAACGTATCCAGTGCAATATTAGGTGCAGATTTTTTATATCGTTTTAATTTATACCCAGACTTATGGAATAAGCGTCTTGTAGATAATACAACGAACTTAAAAGTATATGGTAAAATATTTAGCTGTAAAATATTTTCTATAAAATCTGTTTTTGTAAATAATATAAATGGTAAAATATTGTCAAAATACTCCGATATCACAAAATTACCAGATCCTGATATGCCTATAAAACATAATACGGTTCATTATATAAATACCAAAGGTCCACCAGTCGTAGCTAAGCCTAGACGTTTAGCACCTGACCGTCTAAAAAGTGCAAAAGCTGAATTTCAGCGCATGATTGAACTGGGTCATATGCGAGCATCAAAAAGTTAATATGCTTCTCCTTTACATATGGTGCCTAAAAAGGGTACTGTCGAGTGGAGACCGGTTGGTGATTTTCGTGCCCTTAATGCAGAAACTATTAAAGAGCATTATCCGATTCCTTGCATAACCGATTTTACTTCAAATTTGCATGGCAAACTAGTGTCTAGTCATGTCGACCTCGTCAAAGCATATCATCAAATTCCGATTAATCCTGCACACGTACACAAAACTGCGATTTGCACTCCCTTTGGTCTCTTTGAAAGTCTGCGCATGCAATTTGGTCTTTGTAATGCGTCCTCAACTTTCCAACGCTTTAATGACGAGGTAAGTCGAGACTTACCCTTTGTATACGCATTTGTTGATGATCTACTTATAGCCTCCAGTTCGGAAAACGAACATCTAATACATTTAGACCTATTATTTTCCAAATTAAATGAATATGGATTATGGATAAATACAGAAAAATGTGAGTTTGGTAAATCAACTATTGAATTTCTAGGATTTAAAGTATCTAGTAGCGGTATTGAACCCTTACCAGATCGAGTAAAATGTATTTCAGAATTTCCTCGACCGACTACTCTAACTCAGATACGCTGATATTCAGGACTTTTTAATTTTTATCGTAGGTGTATTCCGAAAGCAGCTGACATTCTAGCACCCTTAGTAAAATTCCTGGAAGGCCATAAAAACAAGGAGAAACACCCTCGTTCTAGTGCAAATGACAAGGAGCAATTAATTTGGGACGAAAAAGCAAATATTTCTTTAGAAAATTCAAAACAAGCAATTGCTAAAGCAACGCTATTAAGACACCGTATCCCAGGAGCAGAACTAAGTTTATGTGTAGATGCTTCAAACGTAGCAATCGGTGGTTCCTTAATGCAGATGTCAAATAGCCATTGGGAACCCATAGCCTTTTATTCAGTTAAGTTAAGCAAATCTCAAAAAAATTGGTCCACTAGCGACCGCGAGTTATATGCTATATATTCCTCTATAAAAAATTTAGAAACATGTTAGAAGGTAGATCTTTTGTCTTATTTAGTGACCAAAAAACCCCATAGCTATGCATTTAAACAGAATCCTGACAAATGCAATCCTCGCCAACTACGTCACTTAGATTTCATTTCCCAATTTTCCACTGACATTCGTTACACAAAAGGATCTGATAACACTGTAGCAAATGCACTCGCTCGCATTGAGATAGACGAAATATCTACTTCAGTACTAGACTTTAAAGAATTTGCCTCAGCTCAATCAAAAGATGAGGAACTGCAAAATCTTTTAACGGAGAATAATACTTCCTTAAAGTTAGAAAAACATTACTTTCCTCTTGAAAATATTAACCTTTATTGCGAACTTTCACAAGCTACCCCTCGTCCATTCATTCCAAAATGTATGCGCAGAAAAATATTTGAAAATATGCATTTTCTTTCTCACCCAGGCATTGCAGCCACCATTGATTTAATCACGAAACGCTTCGTTTGGCCTGGCATTCACAAACATATTAAAGATTTGGTTCACAGCTGTGTTAAATGTTAAAAAGCTAAGATAACTCAGCACACTAAATCTCCCATTGGCACTTTTACCACACCGGATGCTCGGTTCGCACACATACATATTGATTTTATCGGACCTTTACCTCCTTCTGAGAGAAAACAATATTGTTTGACCATTATTGACAGATTTACAAGATGGCCTGAAGTCATTCCGACAGAAGACATGACAGCAGAAACAACTTCTCGTGCAATAGTACGTGGGTGGATTTCAAGATTTGGATCACCTGTCACTATTTCTACAGACCAAGGCAGAAATTTCAAATCACCTCTATATCATGAACTCACAAATATGTTAGGGTGTAATAGAATTCGAACCTCACCTTATCATCCTCAAGCTAATGGCATTATTGAACGAATGCATTGACACTTTAAATCCTCCTTAAAAGCTCACAATCAAACAAATTGGACAGAAATTTTGCCAATCGTATTATTAGGTTAACGCACGGCTCTGAAAAACGACATAAAAGCAACTAGTGCCCAACTAGTGTATGGCACAACACTTAGATTACCATGTGATCTCGTTTCAAGCAATTTAACTAATCAGTGTGTTAACTTAACTTATGTATCAAACTTAATTAACATGATGAGAGAATTAAACCCAATCACCACCGCAATCCACGGGAAATCCGAAACATATGTAAATTCTTCACTAAAAACCTGAACTCATGTATTTTTAAGATCGGATAAAGTTAATCCACCATTAGCACCTTCTTACACTGGACCACATTTAGTTACCAATACAACAGATAAAAATTTTGTTTTGGACATTAACAGCACCGTTTCCATCGAGAGATTAAAACCAGCATATCAATTCTGAGATGAAATGAATAATGTCGAATTAAACAAGTCAAACAAAACAGCTAATAGTTCTGATATTCAGACTCCTTCA
This sequence comes from Latrodectus geometricus, assembly GCA_026290005.1. Taxonomy (NCBI): domain Eukaryota; kingdom Metazoa; phylum Arthropoda; class Arachnida; order Araneae; family Theridiidae; genus Latrodectus; species Latrodectus geometricus. The sequence goes on along the minus strand of JAPDSC010112216.1, from coordinate 11,434 downwards.
CAACCACTGCACAGTACTAGAAGTGGTAGGAAAGTTCATTTTCCAAAACATTAAACTACTGAATATGTATAATGTAGATAAATTATCTTGTTATAATTGTTTATATATCATTAACTAAATATGCTGCAAATTAATAAACTGAAATATGTGTACAATATTACGAAGAATATAAATTCATGATTTATTCTGTATTAATTCACCAATATATGTCAACATTTTGTTATAATTCATATTATTGAAAATAGCTACATGTTTTGTATGTTTGTATATTTTTCTTTGTAACGCGAACTAAGTCGCTGGGGGCATAGTCTGTAGTGATCCCTTTCTCACGTCCTTAATTAGTAACGGAAATGGCAATTTCCCCTTCTCAGCCCATCTGGGAAGGGTGAATAAATTCCCACGCTCGGACGTATGGACGCACAGTTCGGACAGGAAATACATTCCGACCCCCTTTTTCTCTTGGGGGAAGCAGGTGCCATGGGGAACGTGATATACCAGTTGAGCAGAGTACGACGGGCCCCAGCCACTTCATACGCGACCGTCTTGCCATGTAGTAGAATGTAATAAACGCTTCCTTGAATTGAAGTCTTGATTCTATTTTTCACTCCGAACACTGATCACTAATTACGATACTATCAAACAATTTCATATTTATGCTCGTTGGAAAGGTTACATTTGACACTAAAATATCCTCTTGCGGTTTTTTGTTTGATTAATTCAGTTACGAGTACAAGGTTTTAAAAATGGAAGACAAGAAACAGAAAATTCGATACATTTTCGTTTTTCTCTTGTAACGGCGAAAAAGATAGCCGGGTGGCTAAAATTGTGAAAGGTGTTTATCGTCTTATATAAGACTGTAACATCCAGTTACGTACATTTTTGTTTTGTCGATTCCGTTCGGGTATTTTTGATGTTAGAGATGCACCTCGCATGTGGATACAGCATCGTCGAAAATGTCTATAAAATATCAAAAATGATCGAAGTTAATCGCATGTCAGCAGTCGTAACGCGTAAGACCTAAAAATCTACATGAAAGCTGTTTTAAACCTTTTTACCAAGTGAATCCAAAAGAAGTTACATAAATTTCACGTAAAAATAATGGATTTCCTTTTCCCCAACCTAATATATAAATTGAAAAAGACATATATCAATTAAGATATATCTTAATTTAAAATGTGTAACTAGGCAATGTTTAACAACGTATTTTTACTTGCATAGAAAATTAGGTTATAATTTATTTTACGTATAAGGTATTTAGTAAGCCTTGTAACGTTAACAGTTGGTTATAACTGTGGAGTGTAATTTCAGAATCATTTATTTTTGGCATTCATATTGATTAATTTACTAAGAAGGGGCAAAGATAAAAAAACACAAAAGTGATTAAACAACGTACAAAAGTAATATATATATTAAAAAAATATTTTTGGTAAATGTTTTAAATGACAAATAAAACCTTTTAAAAAGTTAATTAATTTTTTAAGAAGTATAAGAATACTTCAGGATTTAAGATTGTTATGAATAGTACAGTTTAAACAATAAAAAATTTATGACTTTCTAATGGGTACTGCACAGAAAATTTCTTTGTTTCTAGTTTTTGAAAGTTAACTTTCTTATACATGTAATGAGTCAAAGTGAATTTATAGTTTAATTTCAAAACTATCAGTAGTTAATCTAAAATTTAACAAATAGTATTTAACTACAAATTGCTTAAAATTTGAGAAATGATTATGAAGTTTAATTATTTACAATTGAATGAAAGATAATTTTACTATGAATTAGAATCTTATTTTGAACAATGAGTAAGCCGTAATACTAGATGGAAAGCATAATTATTGATTTTATTTTGCATATTCTCTTTTAGTGATTTTGAATGAAAGAACTATTTTTGAAGAATAGATTAAAAATTTGTAATATTTTTATTTCATTAATCTTAATATTATTTATAATATTCTTATTTGGGACGAAAGTTATCAGTTTATTTGAGAGCTATTTAAACTAATATTTAAATTTTTCAGCTTCGAAATGTTTTTTAAAATTTACAACTAAATCAATTTCACTAGAGATAAAAATACTTAAATTTGTTTTTTAATGTTAATTTTCTATCATTCTATTCAATAAAAATATTAAAGTAATTCAATTGTTCTAATGAAAAATAAAAATTTTTAAAAGTCTCGAAAATAAAGTTCATTTTATTCTCATATTCATTCCAGAACTGAATAAAATATCTTGACTAAAATACTTACCTAATTTTACTTTACCTTGATATACCTATTTTTTATTCTTAATCTTTTATAACCGACCAAGGGATGAGATTATAGCTTATTTTTAAATGTGTTTAATTAAAAAGTCTAACTCAATGATGGTGATAATGCATTAAATATTTATCAGTAGAAATAAAGCATATATTTAATTTTCGAGGTTGTTTTGCAAGTTTTAGAAATAAATATTTAACGTTTACTTTTACTTGAATTATATTTAATGTGCATATAGCAATTGAATAGTAATAAAAAAATTTTGTATGAATTTATTGAATGTGCATTTGAATACATTAACTGGCAATATTAAATGGCTGCTAGTAATGATTTTAAAGAATAAATACCGAAGCATGGCTGATTATATACTTAATGTTTTTATTAATATCTGTCGTTCTATTTATATATAATTATGTTATTATTGTAAAAAATCTACTAAAATAAGCTAAAAATATAATGAATCACTTTTGCTTTAGAAATAAATATTTTTTTTCTTGTTTTGACAATTTAAAATTTGTTTTTAAATTTTTACTTTTATAATATTCTAATTTAGGAAATTGAAAATCATTGATGTTTAAACACAAATGATTTACAAATTTGCTGCTAGATCATATAATTTCGCTCACATGAAGCCACTTCTATTTTGTATTTCATGAATGCCTAAATTATTGATTATTTCAGCATTTCCGTTGATATTGTTATAAAAGTGCATTAATTTGTAAGAGAAAATTGTATGCTACAAGCTTTTTATTAATATAAATAAAACAAATTTCTATAGGAACTTAGCAGAAAAAAAAAAAAATTGCAGTGTTCATGATGTGTTTATGAGCTTTATATTTTCCACATATTCTTCTGTAAACAAAACTATGCATTTAACTGGAGTTAGTATATATTTATAATGTATTTCTTCAATTTCCTTTGAAATAATAGATTCAAATGTATTTTTTCAGTAAATTGTATGGATTAAAATATATTTTTTGTAATATTATGTGTTTAATAATATTTATTTTTGTTTAAAGACCCAGGCTGCATTAAACTGTAAGTATGTATAATTTCGAAAAAGAAAGTATACAATTTCAATAATGGATTGTCATTTCAAATAATTATTAAAGTTCTTTATCAAGAAATATAATTGTTGACTTTTTATATGACAGAAAATTTACTATTAGATGAGTGACTAATATATTATACCTACATTCAACATCCCATTATTGTTAGGTACGTTTCCAATTGTTTAACTTTTTTTAATAATTATCTTGTAACTCTGGGAAAAATATTTCTTGAAAGTTATCAAGAACTTTATTATACTTCAGAATATCTTTCAATAAATTTTTATCTTAGATTTAAGTGAAAATTGCATTTTTGGCATTTTCACTTAAATCTAAGATAAAAATTTATTGTCACATTACATTTTTGTCACTAAAATAAGTTCAGAAAGTTTTAAATGAACTTCAAGGAAATATTTTTAACTCTGGAAAAACCATCCATATGTTCAAAAAAGTTATAAACTGTTTCTTATGTTTTTTCAGTTTGTAATAATTAACGAATGACAATAATTATCACGAAATTATTGTCATTCAATTCTATAATTTGAAATTCTTTTTATCTAAGCTTCTTTAATGTGTACATTGTGGTTTTTACATTGAGTATTCATATGAAATAATTAACTGTTATTTTTCATGTACAAAACTGTTATTTTATATAGAATTTTATTCATCTGAAATAACAGTTTTAATATTCTTGTCACAGAAAATAAAGGATTCCTATTCATTCTGACTAATAAACTATAAACGAAACAATGTAATGATTTTTAAAATAAAATTCTCAATGATTTATTACAATTGTATAAGAGCGTTTTTAGTATCTAATTACTTGATTTAGAAAATAATTGGGTATTTGGAATATAATGAATGTTAGCTAACATTTTTATGTATCCAACTAAATCTTACCTCCTGTAACAGACATTGTTAATTTTACAAATGTTATTAGCATTAATTATAAATTGTTTATAGAAAAAATAAATAAATTTAAAAATAGAAATGCTAATTTCATTGAATCACATTATAATCTGTCTTATGCATTTTCGTTATACTTTATTATTATTTTTTTCAAATCAGAATTTTACTATTATAACCCCCTTTTAACTACTTCTCCATTTAAAAAAAAATTCGAATTGCTTTATTAAAAATAAGATGATTATGGCATTTTTTTTATTTCTTATAAAAAAGTATTTTAAAGTTACTGCACGCGATATATCGCTGGATTCAAAATATTGGTTAAATTTCATTTTGGGTCCCCTTCCTAGCTAACTTGGAGATGAACATGCCAAGCGTTGTAATCCGGATGTTTTTCATACTTAATGCGCTCTTTAAGGCAACCTCTGGAGGAGAGAATTTGAAGAGTTTTTTCGCATATGCTTATTGGTTACTCTTTTGTTTTAGCCTTTTATTGGTTGTTAATTAGTTTCACTTTGAAATAGAAGTATAATTTTCGCCATGGCAACCGCGTTTTCGAATCATTGTCTCATGGCTAATATAAAATTTAGCTAATACTGAATTATAAATATATTTTAAGATATGAATTTTTTTCCTATCACAACACCTTAGGAAGAAAAAAATTAAAACTTCAAGGTTTGTTATTGGAATGAATACATTGAACAACACTGTACATTTGAAATATTTTAAAAACATATGTCTACCCAGATTTATCTTTGTTGTAATTCTAATAAAAATTATTCAATTTTATAGGATATCATCAATTGAAATGAATCTATTAATGCTGGAAGCATTTTGTAAGCATTTTATTTAACTCATTGTGGATTTTGATAAAAACTAAAACATATTCAACACTAAGAATAGAATTTGATGCTATTTCCACTATTCTAATATCATTAAAACTGTTATTAGATGTTGTATGAATGATTGCAAGCATATTTATTCAACAGGAAATAAGAAAATAGAAATTAACTTTAAATAGTTCATTTATTTTTTTATTTCCTGTTCATCGTAGAAAAAAATCCATCAGATATTCTGAAGTAAAATGCATTCCTTTCAACATCGGATCAAAATGTATTTAATATAAAAATAATTTATTATTTACATATTACATACTGTTTTTTTCTCCATGCTACTTGTTTTAGAAAATACATTCACATTTAAAAATCTTGAATTGATGTCAATTTAAGTTTAATATATGTCATAACAATATGTCATTAAACAGAATCAAAATGATTTTATAGTAGTTTCATCTTCATTATCACATTCCTTGTAGACATGGTGTATGAAAAATACTAATATGTACTGTATAGTTAGATTACAAATCATACAGGAAATATAAAAACCATATGAACACATTTGTAATGCAAAATCATCACACATGTTTTAAGCCAAATAAATATATGCTTTTTGTGATAGTAAAGTATTTTCTTAAAATCTGAAGCAGAATATAAGACGAGTTACTTTATAACTGAGAAGATATTGGTTCAATTTTAGATTCCCTTCAATAATATTTTTTAATATAAAAATGTGAAACATTGAAAACTTCCTATTATATTTCTTCATAAATCAATTATGACATGGATTTTCAATTATTTTTAGTTCTAAAAAATTTAAAAGACGCTTATAAGTCAATTAAATTTTTATTTATTTTGAAAATTTTAACATACATTTAAATTTAGGTTCTACAATGTTAATTTTTTAAGAATATTAAGCAGTTTTCTGGGAATTAAGCATCTAAATTTGTATTTTTAAGTATCATCAATCTTTCAGAGAATTAACATGATTATCATAAAAAGGACACCAAAAAATCCTTTTCGCAGGAAATATTTATCTTTAGTAACTTAATAAAAATGTAACTGATGGTAATTAATCTTCTTTAAAATATCAAGAAAAAATTCTTTAAATATTTTAAAAGAATGTATTAATAAGTAAAGTTTAAATAGACACCAATGCATAATTCAGATTAGAAAAATTAAAATTAATTTATCAGCTTAGCTTCTAATAAATGTCAGATTTAAAGTAATTTTTTTAAATTATCTAACATTAAAGAAATATTTAACTTACGGATTAATATTTAATTAAGTACACTAAAATATTTTTTGTAAATGGCATTTAATTTTTTTTTACACCAACACAGAAAAATTACTTATTCATGCTTGATTGTGTAATCATTTTATTATAAATAATATATATAGATTCATAAATTGAGTATACATATTATAAAAAAAACTATTTATTACTGATCGTTAATTTTTATCATATATTTTTAATTTTAAGTAATTTATATATTTCCTAACGTTTTTTCTATTTTTTTTCATTTGATATAAATTTGAGTGCAAGCTAGAAGAGTGAAAAGTACTATTTGAAAATATTATTAATTAAACTCTTTTAACTCTTAAAAAATTATATTAAAAAAAAGACAGTTTTATTAACTGTTGTATATGTATTATATTTATATTTTTATTTTTCTCAAGAAACATTTTTTGAATATTTTTCTGCCTAAATGGAACTACACAATAGGAATAAATATCGTTTTTGATATTCTAAGGTGTATTCTATACAATTTATAGAAATAGAGTTTTAATAATATTTACATATGGATATTAGAATTATAATTCTTTAGAAATGATCTATTTATGAATATCGCCGAATGGATTTTGTAATATTAATTTAGTTTGTTACACAATTTTATTAATTTAGTTTGTTACATGAGATAATGGATGGATGTGGCCCACCCTGTAAACGGGTTTGTGGTGGAGTGGCGTGGGTGATTCTACTCGTACCTCAGTGACTTGGTTCACCGGGTAACGATAAAATGAGTAGCAGTTTCCGGCCTTGTTGCGGCAAATGGGTTAATATACTTACTTGCTCAAGGGTGCGCGTCATTAGAAATAAAAAGAAATTTTTTATATTAAATTTTTATTTTCTTTGCAATTTAGGGCAGAAAGTGGTTGAAAAGGTGTCAGAAATGTGCTCAAGTTTGGTTATCTGATAGTTTTAAAAATATATATAAAAATTTAGTTTTCCTAAATATACTAAAACATTAATTTGTCCAAAAAGTTGGTGCTTGTTATTCGAAAACACTAATTTTTTGAACAATATAATGCTTTCACTATTTTAAAAATTTAATGAATGATTTAAATAATTTTTTAAAAAATATTTACATAGTTAACTATCCTATATATACTAAAGAATTAATTTGCTCAAAAAGTGTATGCATTTTATTAAGGTACATAAGAACTCCGCATTTTAAAATTGATACAAAAACATATTAAATTTTTTCAATTATGTCTTTTATAAAGCATATTGAATTTTCATGTATTGTTTTAGTAAAATATTGTTTCACATACAAACATATCTTTAATTTTGATAATTATTATAACTTGAGTATATTTATAAGTGAACAACATATTTTGCTTTTTTTAATTGTGTTAGAATTAAGGCATTCTGTAATGAGAATATAGTTGAGTTTATATTATGATACAAAGCATATCAAAATTTTTCTTATTTAGAAAATGTTTTTATTTTTATATTTTAAAATAGCATTTAAAAAAAATGCCAAAGATACATTTTTGAGAAAAAATAAATTTGCTTGAAATTTTTCACTTTATCTAAATAATTCCCTTTATCTTAATATTATTTGCAAAACTAAATTTTATGGTAAAAAAAACTTACTTGATATTTTTTCTCTTAAGCCCTGCCTAATAATTAAATTTAAATTTTTTTTAAAGTGTGAAAGTTAAAATTTTCTTTGAAAACAATATTTTTAAATTAAATTTAAGGCGATTTTAATACTTATAAAACAGCTTAATAATGAAGGATAATATTACGTTTAGTAGAAAAATATTTTTTGATAGAAATTCAATTTAGAAAATAAGAAATATATTTTTTCCTTGAAATTTATAAGGAAAGAGTATAAAGAAATTTGCTTATTTTTTTCGAGGTTTTATCCTACATGCTTATAAATTTGCTTATTATATAATGCAAAACCTATTTCATTTTTCCCTTTTCAAGAGCATTTATATTTAACCATTAAGGAGTAAGTGTATTTTATCTTAAAATTTTTTACGAAAAAAATAAACATTGGTGTTTATTATTAAAGAGTGCTCGAAAACTATATATGTATTTATGTGTAAAGTGCGGATGTAAATTTGATTAGCCTCACTTTTTTTGAGTAAAACTAAAATAAAACTACATTATATTTTATCAATTTTCTAATATTTTACAATATGCTTTTACTATCACTGTTTATGAAACAGAGTGAATTTTTCACTCACAATATCTTCTTTTCTAGATATTAATTATCAAGTGAAATAATTTTGATTTATACAGTGATAAGGAAAAAGTACATGTATGCTTCTATAAGTTAGCATTGGTTTTACTCAAGATTGTTGCTAATTACTCAGCCTACCCCTTGTGACATTTTTACGACATAACTGACGGGATATTAATCACTTTAGTTGCTTTAATTTGTTAGTTCCTTTGTGTGTGTTACTATTTCTTGTAGTCAAGGACTTATTATATGTACCCAAATAATTCAAAATGATTTCGCATCATTACTAATTACAAGGTTTGAGAGCTGAAATTTGAAATCTAAAAATATAAAAAAATTAGGTCAATCATTCATGTTGTCATAAATAAGTATTTAATTTAATGATAATGAATTCAAAGTTTTTAAATTTTAATAACAGGTGAACTTTTAATAATGATAGTTCATTTTAACTGAAAAATAGTTTACAAAAAATTAAATTGTTTATAAACAAAAATAAATTTTTAAAATTACAGTTACGAAAATTAAGATATATTTGATAATTTCATAGATTTAATTTATTAATATAATACAACAACGATTGATAATATAATATAAATAAGAAAAATTAATAAAATATAAATATAAAAACAATTAATAAAATATAAACAAAAATTCTTAAAAATATGTATTGGATATGTTGTTACTTTGTGTGTATTCTTACTGATTTATAATTATGAAAATATTTTAAAGGATAAATGCATTTAATCCTTTTATGAAGTTTACACATAGATAGGTAATCTTATTAACTTACACTATTTACTTTTCTAACTTTTTTTTAATTCCTTTGTCTTTCGAGAATTACATTTTTAAATTAATTTAGGAAAAAACTTTAATTTATTATAAGTTAATATCAAATCATCTAATTATGTTCAGCTCTGGGGAATTAAAATAAATTCTAATAAGGAGAAATATTTATCTTAAATTCTCAATTTTGTTTATATTTTTAGAAACAAATTTTGAAATTGATAAAATAATATACTTTATCTGTTAATCAATTTATTTAGACGAACGTGACTTGTTGAATATCTGAGTGTAGATTACTTACTTGTTTGTTGAGAACCTTAGTTAAATTGAAAAACTAATATCATTGGGGTTTTAAACACAATTTCCTTATTAGTTGATAGTTATAGATGCATATGCTAATTTAACTAATATGGGGCAATTGGTGATTAATCTAATTCAAATTAGATCAATAAATATTTAGGTTTTAATTAAAAACACATTCCTTTTATTATATTTTCAAACAATGCAGTTTGAATAAATTTTTATTTTATTCCATATGTATGTGATATATAATAAAATATATCATTAGTTTTTTTATAAGATTAAAAGTTTCTAACTTCTAATAATTTACAGAAATGCTATACACTTTCAAGTTAATTTTATGAATCAAATCAAATGAAGAATTTTTGGGAAGATTTTGTACTATAATTTTAGCATTTTTCGATTATTATAGTAAATTATGTATTTAGTTTTAATTATTACATAATGCAAGTATGTATGTTTTATTTGAAGGAAAGAGAAAAAATAGAATTGTTTTAAATTTCTGAAAATATTAAGTACTAATATAAGGTGTCTTTATCAGTGAAATGAATGAAATGGAATTAAATTTCTTATGACGTAGCATACAATATTGTTACAAAATAATTAGGCTTGAAGTGATCTCAAAGTACTTCATTTATTTATAGAAAACATTGAAATATGAAAACGAAATTGACAACTATAGGCAGTTTATTTACATTTACCTATCCAGGATAAAATATAGCAGGTGTAGTAAAATGATTCTACAAAATACTTTTTTTTGAAAATTATTAAAAATAAAATCGAATTTTTCTGAACAACAGACACCGATATAGGATATCTTTCTTAGTTAAAAATTATTAAAATTATCATGAATCCCTATTAATTGACACATGATAATTTTACAAAAATTGTTGTTGATTAAATAATTTTGAATTATCCACAAAAAGTACTAGCTACATAAGATTGTTTGATATAAAAATAAATTCTAACTATATTCTTTTTTTTTCTTCACTCTCTTTGGGAATTATGGCCACTTTAAAACAGATTCACACTTAAAAGTGTGAATCTAATATTTGAATCTCAAGTCTTTTTATATTTCACGTAGTATATTATTCAAGATTCTCAAGTTATTAGAAGTTCAGATGAGGAATGTTTCCTCCTTAAAATGCATTCGAAATTCTATAACTTGATATGCAAAAAATAAAATCTTATGAATATCGGATTTCAATTAGTGTCTCATTATATCAAAATAAATTCGAATAAAATTATTTTTACACAGATAATAAGGTTAATTTAATTATAAAAACATTGTCTATTCCAGTTGATGAATATTTAATTCAGCTGAAATCTAATAAGTGATCTGTGACAATTTTTTTAAATAATTCACAGCATAAGTTTACAAATAATTAATTTTCATTTAATAGTAGTTTGAGAGATTGGAATATTAATTATTGGGGAATTATCAAATGTGAGAAAAGAGGAATTAGAAGTTTATGAATATATATATATATATATATATATATATA
>JAPDSC010112214.1:0-20575 GCA_026290005.1 Latrodectus geometricus | reverse complement strand
ATATATATATATATATATATATATATATATATATATATATATATAGGTAGATAATATTAAAACAATTGAGAATGTTAGGATTCATGGCAAATCATTGTGATGTCAGGATTATTGGTTGTTTAATAGTCATTAACTATCTGCATGTTATCCCCCCTCTTTATTGTTAGACGTTTATTATTTTTTCGTTAAAGCTCTCAGAAATATTCTTTTCATCTCGTAAGGCATAATCGAATGAACACTAATGAGCTAAAGCTAATTTTAAATAGATAAAACCAAAATGCGTTAATTGTCGCAGCCCACTCAAAGTGTTGAGTTGGAACAAGTTCACAAACCAATAATTTATATCGAGACTTAAAAAGAAAAAAAATTACGGCTTAAGAAAACGAAAAAAGAATTGTTGCTGCATGGAAGAATTTTATTCGCGTTTTAAGGAAACTAAACCGTAAAATATTAAAATTTGTTTTTTAAATTTTCCTAACAATTTTCTTCAGTTCTTCCTGTTTTAGTTATCAGTTTTTAACAATTGATTTGAACTGGAAGACAATAAGCATTGATGATAATAATTTTTTAAACTAATAAATAATAAGAAAAGAGCATTAATTACGTTCATCAATATTTATAGAAAATACAGAAATCTAAAAAATATGGTCATCCATGATCTTGAGTTTTGCGAACGTGATAAAAATTGTCTCCAAAAATAGCAAATTACGTATTATTAATTCCAAGGGACTATTACGACAAACTTCTTCGCATTAACTGCTTATTGTGCTATATTTTATATTTTTTTCAGATTTTAACACACATTTTAAATGTGGCTTTAAATGTATATTATTATTGAAAAAGATCACTTTCATAAGCCTAATTAATATTCAATTAGTTTGCTTCATGTAAATGCCCGTGAATCTTCGTCAGACGTGCGTTTGTATGATACAATGCTCAATTGATAAGAGTTTGACTGACTGAATCTTTAATTAATCATTATATTACATCCTTGTTTAGAAATTTGCAGAAATGGAAGATTATTTTTAAATATTGTTTTGACTTTTGAGATAGAAAAGCAGCTGAGAAACACTGTAGCGTCTGCAAAGTTGGATAAACTTTAGACTTTATGGGCACCTGCCTTTATCAGAAGGACTGAAAATGCTGAAGTCTCTCCTGATTGGTCAATAAGAAATCGAATGTTTTAAAATTCGTTCATTGCTTCTTTGTTTCAAGTGCAACATGGACTGTTGCGTTTAGCTCTCGCTAACTTTTTTTCAATTTTCAGAAAACTGCTAATTTAGCTACTGTTTCTCTTCAATTATTTGTTAGAATACCCTCAGTAAGTACATGATTTTTTCCTATTAAAATATTAAACCTTCCTGAATATTAAAATTTAATTTGATAAACGCATATATTGAACATTATTTTCATCAAATTTGTTTTGGAAGGATTGTTCGTTTAAACTTTCTATTTGGTAAAAATTAAATGTGGCAATTTTATCGATCTTTATAGGTATGTTTGAAGATTTTTTTTTTTTACAGTATTAATTTTATGATTTTAAATGTGTTCCATTAAAATTTGTAATATAATGAAACAAGTTTATCTTTTTAATAAATATCAATTTATCCTTTTAAATTTAAGCCGAAAATATATGTAAGAGTCATTAAATTAAATTGATTAAATGTAATAAAAAAATCTTATTTGACAATTTATTTTTAAAGTCCTTAACTTACTGATTAAAGGTAATATGTAAATAATCCCCAATGTGCTTTAAGATATAAATACGTATAAATCACCAGTGAGGATTAAATGATAGACAAAAATAGGTATTGTATGAATTCATTTGAAATATATTTCATCCTTCAGAATAGTAAAAATATTTTATAATTTTCCAAATATCAGATATAAATTTAATAGTTTCACCTAGTTTACAACGCCTTTCAAGGTTATTTGAAACAATGAATATATAATTTTTACCGCATATGATTTAATATACCTTTCAATTAAAAAAAAAATAAGTTTCATTATGAAAATAGCATTAGTAAAAGTAACAAAATGGTTTATTAATTATACTCATTGCTATTCATTGAAACTGATATGTAAATTTTTATTTCTCCTTGCACATAATATTACTACTAATTGTCCGAAATGTGTTATATTAAATTCTTAATTTATTTATCAGAAATTTTTAGAAAAGCTTAAAGCGTACACGTCTAGTGTACAACGTCTTTCAAAGTTATTTTAAACTATGAATATAATTTTTACCGCATACGATATAATATACCTTTCAATTAAAAAAAATAAGTTTCTTTATAAAAACAGTATTAGTAAAAGCAACAAAATAGTTTGTTAATTATACTCATTGCTATTCATTGAAACCTGATATATAAAGTTTTATTTCTCCTTGCACATAATACTACTACTAATTGTCCGAAATGTGTTATATTAAATTCATAATTTATTTATCAGAAATTTTTAGAAAAGCTTAAAGCGAATTTTCGTTATTTTGTAAAAGTTTATTATCGTAATTCCAATTTCATTTGTTAATTTATATATACAAATAAAACTCTGCAAAATTTTAGTTTAAAATAATACATTTAATTTTTATTTTATTTTCGCAAAGAATTAATTATTTATTTTCTTTGCATTCATTATTATTTTTTATTATTTATTTTAATTTTTATTTAAATAATATTTAGTCTATAGTTGTTAATATTAATTTTGAAAACATAACTATTTCATTTCACTCAAAAAAGTGTATAAATTTTATTGGAAAAAAGTAATTCAATAAGTAAATAATAATGATAAATTAAAAAAGTCTTTACAGTAATTTAAAATTATTTGGCCGTATGATATTCTATGTATAATCATCTAAATGTGTTTGTCCATGTGAGACTCAATTTTGCAAAATATAAGATGGAAATTAAAATGTTTGTAATTTTTATTATAGCAATTTTTATTTAATGAACTCTGAATCAAACAATTAATGCTATAAAATGGAAACTATAAAACAAATCCTAAAATAATGAGTGCATTCTGAAAATAATCGTAGTTCAGTGGAAATATGTTGTTATGGAGTGGAAGTCATGGGGTTCGATCCCAAACATGATTAAACTACTGTAAATGACTGTTGCTTTTCTAGAGCCTCCATGCATATCTAACCGGTTGGTGCTGTGGAGATTTTCTGAAATTTATGTGTCCCTTGAAACTGTGATAAAACTAAATTCCACTATCTATAAACAATGAACTTGTTAAGCGCAAGTATACGATAAGTATTATTACATTCCTTATAATAATTTCCGAGAGAGAGATTGTCCCTTACTTTGTATCAAAATAAGTAAAAGAGTATTCAAAAGAGTATCAAAATAATCAATTAAGTTATCTGTGTTGAATTTTCAATACACATAACTTAACTTAACCCTTCTTTGCATAATGGTGGAAATTTCCATCATAACTTATAATGCCCAAAAATTATATAAAAGAACAAGTTCACTTTAAGTTGATCGTGTTTGGATACCTTTTTAATGTCCATTGCATAAAAAGAAACATAGCTGTCAAAAATAAACAAGTGTCATTATCAGTGAAACGAGCTTGAAGTTGTCTCATTCCGCTGTTTGTTGTAGTTACAATAAACGTATGATTTCGTTTATAATTTTGTTTTATTATATTAGAGTTTCTATTGCTAAAAAATTGAAAATGAGTGGAAGAAAGGTTTGTAACACGTGTTTCTGTTATTTTCCTCTTTTACTTCTATTTAGTACTAAGCTAATGATCTAACTTTGGATGATGATGGAAATTTTTAGCATATTGTTTTTTGCTAAATTTATACTATAAATATATACTAAGATTTTTTTTAACCATTTTTCCTTTAAATTTGAACATGAATTATATCAACTTGATTTATTTCACCAATAAAGAAAAAACCATGCAAAGAAGGGTTAAAGAATATTTAACAATTGAAATATACCTCGAACGGAAATAACTACCACACTACTTAAATTTATTTGAATTTGAAAAGCAGGTGTCAAAAAGTAATATATCAAAAACATTGAAGATAAAATTATTTTTATCTTCTTGAAGATATAATATTTTAATTAGAAATAATATTAATCAATTATAAATAAGTATTGACAAAATAAATTATTCTTTAAAAGCAGGTGAATGCCTATCGTTTTTTTCGCAAACACTTTGTTTTTCCTGTTTTGAACGTTCATTAAATAATCCATCGTTTTCGCATCAATACTTTCATTTTATTACTTTTATGAAATTCTATTTTAATGGGCACTGTTACATAATACAGTCCACTTTTCAATACCAACATTTCCATTATTCATTTTATTTCCATGACAACAAGTTGGGCATAATGTAATTCCAACACAATAAATTGGATTACTTCGAATAAACTATGCAACCGGTCCCGAAAATTCTTGAATAAATAAACGATTGCAATTAGAATACAGCAAGCAAATGGAATTGTTGAAATGAGGGGTAGCTCCAAAATATCTTTTCCTGAAAATGATCTAATTTTATTTTGAAATACTTAGTTTTTAATAATATTTATTTTATTATTTAAGAGAACCTTATGCATTTTAAATTCTAAATTTTACATTATTAGTTAATGGAACTTTTAAAAGATATGATCATTTTGAAAAATATTTTTATGTTTTAAACATTTATTAAAATGTAAAAAATAAAATAAGGCTCGTAGAGTTACACACTACCTAAAAATATATTTTTATATGTATGCAAAATATTGTAAAAAAGAATTGACACGCATTTGTCTTTAAATATTTACAGAACTATTCATAATAAAAGCAGGATTATATTTTAAACAGAATTGTGAAAATAACAATTCCATTTAAAATTTAATACTACTCGATCATTGCATAAAAATGTTTTAAATTTATTATTGTTTTTCTGAGAACAATCCGTGTCTGATATACCCAAAGAGAAAGTTTTAAATCATCAAATAATATTTTAAGGCGGTTTTGTTTTTCTTCTTAGTATTTTCATTTCTACGCATGCGCAACAATTTCTGATTCTGTGTAACAAAATGAAATATGCACATATTTAACAGTAGCTGTATTTTCCCCATTAATGTCTTATTTCTAAGATAAAATAGCGATCAATCAAATAATTTTTTTTACAAACAATAGAAATTAAGTGCTCCTTTAGATTTATATATGCATGCAATTTTGAAATTTCATATGCGTATATTTGTAAAATATTTTCATATAAGCGTGTTTTTCATAATTAAATGGAATATTTTTTTTGTCTCTATAAACTTTCATTTGTTATTTTTTTGTTTGTGAATATTATGTCTTTAAGTTACCTTTTTATTTAAGTTGTTTGATATGATTGCTGCTATTTTAGTTGAATGAATTATGAAATACAGCTATATCGGTACTTATCAATTCATTTCAGACGACAAAGGAAAGTATGAACTAATTAGTTATTTAATTTTACATATTTATTTTATTTTGCTTTTATATATGTTACGGAGGAAGCGCGTTATCACAGTAATACCAATTTTTTTGACAGAAAAGAATATGTATGTATAAGAGAGAAAAATATGCAGATATCAGGTTTTCGTAATAAGGCATGTAAACTTTTGCTATTCAACTTTTGTTAGCAGATTCGTTGACAATAATCAGTGGGGTCCTGCAATGTTTGAGAGAAGCCTTTTGTCCAATTCGTTAAGGTGGATGGAAACGGGGATGTCACAGGCGATCCACGTTAATGTGTTTCGCAGTGAGTCCATCGTCTTTGGACTCAAAATTAAACCAAAGCTTCTGTGTGCAGAAGCCATGTTTCAGGCCGACCCCATTCTACAACACGTCTGCCGAAAACCTTTTTAAAACTCTTTCTATGGCATTTTACAACATAAAACTGATTATTTTTTATTCCAAGAATGGACTTCTCCAGCGAGATTGCTTTTTTTTGTTGGAAATCATTCATGTTTTTTTTATGCATACTTCTATGTTGTAATCAGTGTTGTTCATTTAGTTAGGAGGCCAATATATGTTGCTGAAAATCATGATAGGGTTTCTAAAAAATGAATGAAACTAATTTAATTATAACGACCTGTAAACTATTAGCTATACATTTTGCACTTATTATTCAAACTTCGTGGCAAGAATAATGAAACACCACAAAGTAAAGTCGTTTAACAGAAGTATATTTCTTTCCTTATACCTTTGCAAAGCGGAGTGAACCAGTCCGGCATACGAGCCACTCATCAAGTACATGTTTACCGACCTGGGATTCTTTCGAAAATACTTTGATAGAACTACAAAAGAATTTAAAACTGTGGTACTTAAGCATTATTTACACCTTTCTGAAAGCGACTACACAACCACAATATTATCAATTTTTTTAAATGTTACTTTATTGTAAAAAGAAATTTAAAAATCACTGTCTTTCTACGTAAAAAACTACCATTAACAAGTTTTGGAGCAACATTGGTTTTTGATTCTATATAACAAACACAGAAAATTGAAAATAAACTATCATTTGTATTCATTTTTGAATTGTCTTCTATATTCAATTACATATATATTTTTATAGAAAAATGCCTTATATTTATTATACTTATATTTATAGAAAAATGCCTGATCCCTGCGTCCTGTTGAAATTATATTTATATTTATTTTTAACCTCTACTTTTATGTATCGCAATTTTTTTGATTTAGTTTTTTGAGCATCCTATATTATCTAATGAAAGAGTTGTGTATCGCTATATTTAAGTAATCATGCACCATCTATTATTCTCCTTGATTGGAAATGATTTATTAATGGCTTTTCGCCTTTTAAGGAGGAGCCGTTGTTTTTCATTCTACAAGCTTTTTTAACACGCGAGAGTTGATTTCTTTGGATTTACAGTTACTTAATTGCCGATTTACGTTCAATTTTCAGATCTAAGGATTGTTGTTGTTGTCATTTCGTTGCCAGCTAGGCTGGCAATATGGGGTGCACTGCTCCACTTTTCCAACTGAATCATAACTTGATATGGAGTCCGACTTTCTCAATACACATATGTCATAGGTACACGCTAATAGGGTAGACAACCATTCACACAAAGAAAGGACGTAGACAAGAGAGAGAAAGAGAGAAAGTATAGGCATACCCGAGTCGGGACTCGAACCCAGGACCTCCCCATCCGTAATCAGTAACCAATCCCCATCCATACCCATGGTGAAAGTTGATTCCAAAATTTTAGCCTAATGCGAATTATCCAGCTACCAAGTCAATGTCATAATGTTAATGATCGCTTTTTCTCATTTAATAAACATTAACGTGTATAAAGTTAGCCTAAAAAATCCTCAATTTAATCACGCATCAAACCGGTTAGATCACTCATCTTCCGAGATTCAATTCCTAGTTAAGAAGTAGAGGCTTGTAGAGGTTTTTGGAATCTCTCTCTACTTAAAAATATAGATCATATTTAAATTAACCTTCTTTGCAAAAAACAACTAACAACTAACTAGCAAAAAACAACTAACTTTCTACTGAGGTATCATTCTTTCAAAATTGAATCAATTTCATCAAAACTCTCAATTTTTGATTCCCGTTACTTAGAAATGCACCCAACACAGTTTCTCTATAATGTAGAAGTTATAGAAAAATAACCCGACGAGGAGATATAAAGCCTCGAGTCATTTAACGTAAGATTGCGGATTAAAATGAGACACACGTGAGGCTGCGATAAATCTCTCGCGATATGTCGCATGTCGCCAGACCAGAATTTAATGAAACCGCTCGTGCGCTCTTCCGAGATCAATCACTAGTGATGAATGATGGGAGTTTGAAAATGAGTTACAACTTTCCGATGATCCATCATTTCGAGATCACTTTTATTATGATCACGGAAGACATAAGTGATTATGTGACTTTTTCATTTAGTTGGAAAAGTCGCATAAGCGATTACGTAACTGCAAATCGACGGCGGGGGGGGGGACGATTTGTAAAAGTAACGTTTAAAGTTTAATCAGCTTGTTATATGAGAATGAAAAGGAAACTATATGAATATATTTTATGTGAATAATATACAGCTTGTTTGTTCTATATATACTATGGAAAAGTATTAAATTTTCAGTAATATATATGTATATAATTTTAAAAGGCATTATATAATATTTTTTATTTAAAATATTAAAAATTATTTTATATAAATATTTTAGTAGTATCAATGTCAATTTATTGTTGCTTTTTAGCACTATTTTTTAAATAATATTTTAATTTAATGATTCTAGACTAAGAAAAACTATAAATTAAGGTGTTCGTGTTAATTATTGATTAATAATAACGTGTTCGATCCGAGTCATTATCGAACAATAGGAAATGGATTTGAATTTGGAATGCACATCTATTCGGGTGGGTGCTTCGTGGTTTCACAGATTTTAATTTATGCTACACATAAATATGATATACTATTAATGAAAAGTCAATAATATGGGGCAATAATTTATACACATTATAGTCAGTGGTTATACATACTTATTGTACTTGTTACCGGTAACGAGTAAAGCTTTTTATCAAGTAAGAATATTTACGTAACTTCATAAGTTAAATATATGAATATTTACTATACATTTTTGAAATTATGACTCTTGAATTATATTCAAAAGAATGAAACGATTTTGATATTTTTGTTCCAACATAACGCAATTCATTATGATTCAAATCAAACTAGTAAATATATATATTAAAAAATCTATATCTATATATATATATATATATATATATATAAGCGCACGTCAGTCCATTGGGGAGCCAAGGTCGACAGTGCTGTGCTTATATGTTTTATTGACCAATGGTTCTGGGGTCCGAAGCATATGTCCCGATTAGGTCGTCAGCCTAATTCGAAACCCCCAATGTTTAATTCCCAAGGTTGCTTAGTAATCAGTTTTATCAATCAACCCACTGAACCAATGAAAGGTTGAGTCGAATGAATACACACACACATATAAATCTATCTATCTCTCTATCTATATCTATATCTATCTATTTACCTATCTGTCTATTTATATCTATATCTATATGTATATATAATTAAACTAATGTAAAAAAGTATGTTCATTCTAAAATGATAACTCTTAAAACAAAATTATCATTACCATCGTTGTACTGTTTTGAAGATTGTATTAATATTCTTATCAATTGTATAAGAATATTCATTCTTATTTTATAAGAATATAAATTTGCCTATACATTTTTAAATATATAAATTTAACAAATTTTTTGTTTCTTCCCTTTTAACCATTTCTATTTAACATATTTTAATTTCCATTTTAACATGTTATTAATATTTTTGTTTCTTTCAACTTAACGTACTTTAATGAAGTATTTATTCACACAAGTTACAAAAAAGATGCAGAGATTTTCCACTGATGAACTCATGCAGCTGAATGTTTGCCAATAAATTAAGAGACTTATCTTAATTAAAATACATTAAGATAAGAGATGCTGGATGTGCGATTTTTCAGCCGGCGTATTTTCCCACTTGCTGGCATTCAACAGGCTCGGGAATGGATCAATAGCTAAAGTAACTTTAAAATCGTTGAGACGCGCCATGTGTAATTTCCCGCCAATATTTGAGCTAAAGAGCTGAAAGACTGATTCTTATTCCGCCAACGCACACAAAGATTATTTAAAATATTATTGATATTAACGTGTTCTTCGGAAACGGCAACCCTCCTCATTAGTAAATTTCCGTCCTCTGAAACCGAATATAGAAAAATTAATTATTTTTATTTCTGAACTATATTATAGATTTTGTAAAATGATTCGATTTTTACAAATTAAAGTTTTATATTTTTTGTAGCTTTTTATTATGCTTGAAAAATAATGTAATAATGTATAAAATATACCTTCTAAAAACTTCTTATTATTATTAACTAATTAAACATCACCTTGAAGAAAATAGGATATTTTTAGTAAATTTAAGTATTATTTAAATTTTCATTAAATGAAAATAAAATAATGCTCAATAATGTAACAGTTAAGAAGTTACTTTTCCTTTTTCTCCTTTTTAAAAGGGAACATATTATATTTAATTTACTCTTTTCCGCAGTATGTTTTTTTTCTCAATTCAGTTTGAATTTCCATTTTACTTATATATTTTTAATCTTTTGAATGTTTTCCTTTGTATTTTAAGGGATCCATCTTAATCTTACGGAAAATTTTTCTAATTTTAATGAATCCTTTATATATTTTCTTATAATTATTATATTATAATTATAAATTTTAATTATTATACTATAATTTATTATAAGCTTATAATATTCTAGCTTTATATAATATTTTTCAGGTAGAAAATTATATTAAAACATTACATTGTTATTAAAATTATAAAAAAAATTGATTGTTAACTATTTAATTAAATTTAATAATTTAATTATTTTTTAACTAATACGTTTCCATATATTGATAATTAAGCTTTCAATATTTAGTAATTTGAAGTTATATTTAGCAAAATACAAATGCAAAGCGCACAGGATTTGCTTTATAATATCAATATCGTCTCATTGGACAGTACTTAAATATATAGCTCTATATATTAATAAAAATAAAAATTGGTAAAATGCATCGACATATTTTCTTCAGAAATATACTTATTTATTATACAATACATCAAAACATGTTGATATTTGTAAACTAATTAAAATTTATCAAATTTTTATTCTCATTCTTTTTATTGTTTTAATTCAATGAATTAGTAATATTCATAATTTTTTTAAAATATGAATTAGATCAAAATTAACCTCAGAAACAAAAACTTGAGCAAGTATCATAGACAAGAAAAATGAGTTTTAATATTATTCAGAATAAATAATTCGGAAACAATACTTTGATGACATCATTTAAAATTAATTAATTGATTAATTCAGTTACGAGTATAAGGTTTTAAAAATGGAAGACAACAAACAGAAAATTCGATACATTTTCATTTTTCTCTAGTAACGGCGAAAAAGATAGCCGGGTGGCTAAAATTGTGAAAGATGTTTATCGTCCTATATAAGACTGTAACAACCAGTTACGTACAATTTTTGTTTCGTCGATTCCGTTCGGGTATTTTTGATATCAGAGATGCACCTCGCATGTGGATACAGTATCGTCGAAAATGTATAAAATATCAAAAATGATCGAAGTTAACCACATGTCAGAAGTCGTAACGCGCAAGACCTAAAAATCTACATGAAAACTGTTTTAAACCTTTTTACAAAGTGAATCCAAAAGAAGTTACATAAAGTTCACGTAAAAACAATGGATTTCTTTTTCCCCAAACTAATATTTTTACTTTCTTGTTGTATAAAACTCACTTATTCCAAAATTTATTATTTTATACGCAGAATAAGTTACGAAGATAGGTTTAAAAAATGGAGAGAGGAATTTAAGGAGAATTTTTATTTATTATTGAACCTTAAATATTTGATATTATGCATACGTAATTTTTTAACTTATGACGGTCGAATTTTTAAATTGAGGAAAGAATGGGATTTTTTTTAAATATTAATTCATTACAAATAAAGAAATTATAATGAATTAATTTTAAATTTCTATTTCTTAACACAAAATGAATTTATACTATAAAATAAACGTATTGTTTGCTGGGAAGTCCAATTTGTTAATTCTGTGACTTTTATAAGAATATTGTTCCAAGTATTGTGCTGACTCAGTAATTTAATTTTATTTTGATATATCTGTAACTGTTCTCTTTGATAGTTTTAGGAGGAAGCTACCATACATTATTTTTATTCAGTAGCTGAAAATATGATTTTAATACCTTAACAAGCATCAATAATATAGCTTAATCATATTCTATTTTCTATTGAATTCAAGTTTTGTCATATTGGATATATAATTCCAGTGGTCTGTTATATTTCTTTAAAATCAATATATTTTTAATTGAGTTAAAAGTTTACTAGCAGCTTTCATGTACTTTTGTTGCTAGATAAAACCCCACAAATTTTCACAATTCATTGTGATGATGAAAACAGTTTTATATTTAAATACTATATATTTAAGTACTATATTTAAATTTTTGGATCTGATTCATTAATTTTTTAACATTGGCAACTAAATAATTACTTATGTTATCTTACTTGTTATTATATTATTATAATTACAAATTTTATCTGGACTTCAGTTCAACGGTTTATATGTTTGAATCTCACCATGAGCAAAGGTTGTTTCTATTGTTCAGAATTTACTTTAAGCAGTAGAACCAGATCGAATTAGATCTCACGTGGAAAAAAATGCCTTTTAGTAATAAGCAAAATAATCTTTTTACGACATTAGGCGACTTGATTGGAGTATATATATTTCCATTTCGAATTTAAAATATTGTATTATAATTCTGTTTTTTCCAAATATATTTTATCAAGCTCAGATTCTCGAATTTACATCAGTCGTTGTTAAGGTGTGCAATTTTGTTTCCATGGTAATAGACACAATTATAGTTTTGAAAGAGATTTAAATTATTGACAGAAACCAGTAGACTATTTTATTGTGGGGGAAAATATGAATATTTTTTGCCGCAAATAATCATCGAAATTTCGAAACAGGATATCTCATAATCATTTGTAAAAATTAAATGAGAATTGATTTCTTTGTTATTTTACTTTACTGTGCTATAGCATTTCTCATTAAGAAAAAAATACTCAAATTATTTAATCAGCATATATATATATATATATATTCACGGGTGTGGAGTGGTGAGGAAAAGAAATTGCCATCTCAGGTGTCGACCTCATCCCTTGGTTGTTTTAAAATCACTAGTCTATTGACTTTGTTTAGTGACTTTTCTGCGGTGAGTAATAGGCAGCTGGAGACCAATAACTATAAAACCTTACAAAAAGTTAACATAAAAATACAAATTATATGATATTACTTATTGAAGCATCACTATGTAAGCAAGCAAAATATGGTTAAATACTGCACATTAATTATAAAATGATACTTTTTAATAGAAATTAATTTAAATAAAACAAATATTGGTATGTTAAAGGAAGCTTTGCTGTTAAAAAATGGATTTACATAATTGACCACTTATATTTGTCTAGAAGTAAAGTCGAAGGAGCGATTTTTTAAGGTACAGAAATTGTTCTTGGAGAGGAGTGAAAATCTTCAATATTATATATATATATATATATATATATATATATATATATATATCACGGTATAATTCGGATATTACATTTAAATAAAGTAGAAAGCTATAATTAAAAATGTTTTTAAAATTAACTGAAAGAATGTGTATATATAAAGAGATATTTGTGTAAATGCAACAAGTCTCTAGGGAATTTTGCCATTTAAATGTATCTAATTCCTTTACATTTAGTTTATTAAATTCTGAAATTAATTTAAGAAATAATATAAGAAAGATATGTGTTATTCGTTAATTTCTATGAAAATTCCTTCAATGAAAAGAATAACATTGATAAAATAACTATGAGATATAATATGATTATATTTATATTTGAAACTGTAGGAAATAGTTTTAAATTATTTTTTAAGTAAGATTTTAGGTTTGTTTTTGTTTTAGTTTTTCTTAGAGTTTATTTACATATATTTTATCTATTACTGCTCAAAAAAATAAGAATTAATTTTGAGATTCCCAAATGACATTACGAGAAAATGCATTTTTTTAAAAATTAATAATAAACAAGTTAAAATTTAATTAAAATAAGAGTGTTTTATAGCTAATTTTAAAATTGGTAAATTCCCTTATTTAAGGAAATGTGTTTTGGGATTCTTATTGTGAAATCATTAACTAAGAAATAAATAAATTGATTTATCAATCTAATAAAAAATTAATTAAAGCTTAAAAATTTATGTACATTGGTAGGTGCTGTTTTAAAAATTCTTGTTATTACCATGGTATAGACGACATTAGTTGTGACGTCATATTGTTTCCAAACATTTGCTGTTAAGCGTCATTTATCATTGAAACTGCCATTGACTTAGGTGATAGATTTTTAAATTGTTACTTTTGAAATTGAAATTCATTTATTTAAGGATAACGTGTTTGTTAAAACTTTTAACCTTTTGTTTGCTTAATCTTTGATTCTCGCCAAATTGTAGTCACAGTTAATCACCAAGCTGGGCTTATTTCCAATCGTATTCTGGTTGCAACAGAACAATTTATTGTTCTGTGCCAACAAAAATCACCAATAAAATCGATAGCCAAACAAAAATCTCCAAGTTTGTCAAGAAGGCACTCTTAAATACAATATTAAACAAATGTTTACATTGTATTTGTTTGGAAACAGTTGTGGATATGACGTCACACTAATGTCGTCAATTAAAATAGAATGATAAAAGACATTTAAAAATTCTTTTTACATATATTCAAATTTTAAATCAATAACTACAATAATTATTTTTATAAAAATGAAATTGCTAAATTACTGTTGTTAAAAAACTAAAATATTTTGAAATGAAAGTTTAATTGACAAAGAGGTTTAAAAATACTCTTACCTATTTTTTAATAAAGAAAACATTGATCATATTATTTACCTTAACAGTCGGCTATTTCCTGTATATTTAATGAGAAAAGTTCTAAGCCAAACTTTAAATCTGGGCTTAGAGGTCCTTAAGAGGTCCTAAGAAGGTAAATAATTCAAAACCTGATTCAGCTGAAATATATCGCATAGAGGGGCTTTATGAACGTTACGGTTCCCCGTAATCCAATGTTCCTTTGAAGGTGTTGCGCAGAGTTCCCTGCTGAATAATTGATGCTTTGCTCATTAGATCGACAGTTCGGAAATTCGATTCCTGTTTCAGTCTTGGATGTTCATAGTGATTTCGAATTTACTTTAAACATAGCCTCCCATCTAATTAGAACTGTGATCGGAAACAGATAATTCAGAGACAAACATATGAAGAGTAAAGGAAGGTGTATAGTATACAATATCAGGATGCTAACCCAGGCATCACCTTCGTCACTCTAATGTGGTTCAGATTTATAAAGTGGTTAATAGCGGTGAGCAGCAGAAATATAGAACGAGAAACCTTTCATAATAACTTTAATATTGGAACTTTACATGATGAAAATTGTAAAATCCTGAAATTTATATATTTCCTATTTTTGTGTTAAGTTCAAAATTGTTTCCAAGCGAATTATTTTTATGTACTGAATTTACTTATTTTTCTTTATTTAAACAACAATCGAGGGTGGAACTAAGATTCATTACTAGATTCGATTAGCATTCATAAAATAAAGCAGTTTTTTCCTATAATAAGGAATAAAGAAAAAAGGCCATAAGAATTATTTTGTAGACTTTTCTCTCAAAATTAAAAATTATTACCAGATATAAGGCAGCTCTGGAAACTATGAAATGCACAAAGAATTAAATGAAATATTTGAGAACAATGACACAAAACACACTTAAATCTGAGGAACAACTTTGATGTACCCCCCCCTTTCAAAAAAAAAATTAAGCGCCAAATCTGGCACTCCATACGGACTTTTTAGGGTTGTTGTTTCTTATTTTGGTGTTGCTAATTTAGGTTTTTGCTGTTGTCAAATTTTGTATCATCTTGTATTTTGTACCACTTTTTGAGTTTTTTTTAAAGTGTTTTTTGTTATTAATTATTTGTATTTAGCAAGAATCCATCTTGGCGATAAAAAAGTAGCCAAAAACAGGTATTTTGCTTGGCGAGAAAAAAAGTCGCCAAATTTCTGATTTGGGGCTGGGGTATATCAAAGTAGTTCCAAATCTGATATTAAAGGAACTATGACATTAAAATCTGGCGGCAAAATTGTTAAATGTCATTTAAAAATGAGGCAAATAAATTCTCCGTTGAAGTTGTTACTATATAAATTAGCAAAAATGAGTAAAATATTGGCTTATCATATTTTAATGTTTTCTTTTTATTAAGATATACATGAAATGTATGTTTGGATAGTAAATTAAAAAAGTTTTGTTTTGCATGAAAATTTCGAAATTCTTTATATAACCTTGTATCTTTGCAAAGAAAAAAGTTGATTTTTTAGTAATCATAAGGATCTACTTTTACCCCTAAAATCGGAAATTTGGCGCATTTTTTCTCGCCAAGATGGATACTTGCTAAATACAAATAATTAATATATAAGAATTTTTTTAAAAAAATTCAAAAAATGGTACAAAATACAAAAAAATACTAAATCTGGAAACAGCAAAAACCTAAATTAGCAACACCAAAATAAGAAACAGCAGCCCTAAAAAGTCCGTAGGGAGTGCCAGATTTGGCGCGTAATTTTTAGGGGGTATATCAAAGTGGTTCGAATCATAAATATATTAAAAAAGAAACCTTTTCGAATACACAAATATAGTGATTAAATAATTTTTCAATGTTCATTAAACGTTGACTAGGCTAACCTTTTTCTTGATAATAATAAACTAATACATTTTTTTTAATAAGGAATATGTACATATATAAAAAGCCATAAAGAATACAGTATTGATAGTAAAAATATTTATATAATATATAGAAAAATAATTAAGTCAGAATACTGTTAAAACATCAATTTATTACATCAGATACGATGTGATTTTTTTTAAAAATATAAGAAGCATAAAATATAAAAACAATTTTTTTATTAAAACTAATACATAAATCATATTAAAATCATGATTTTTACATTTATTTTTCCTTCATAAATAAAAGTTGTACCAATATTTAACTTAGTATAAGTTTTATAATTATATATAAATTTATTTCCTTTTAATTGAAGTGTTGTGAATTTTATACTTATATAACTTTAAAACTTGTTATTTTTCCATAATGAATGGTTATTGTATCTAAAACTATATTATTTTAGGTCAGGTTAATAAATTTTTATTGTATTTTTTTAAGTAACTGATATAGTTCTTTTAACGAGACATCAGACAGAGAAGTTGTTTAATGTCTCGGATAAAGCTGTTAAACCTCGAGTTGCTACCAGATATCTAAGCTTTACAAATGTGTTTTGCAATTTAGTCATCTCTAAGCAAAACAGTGACTGTGACCTTCAGAAATGCATGAACAATAGAACAAGGGATGTTGAAATTAGATGGAGATATTCAAGGAATAGTCTTCGATATGATGAATTCAAAACAGACTACATGGCTTTTAGCTTTGGCAGGAGTTTTCCCTACTTGTTGTATCGCAAAAGTCGCTCTCAAAGGTGTTGGATTGGAAGTTGGATACTTTGTTAGAAAGTCTGTTTGATTAAACATCTATTACTGAATAATTATTAAAATCTTGTTCCACAAAATTTTGTAATTAATATAATTGAAGATAAAAAAAACAAAAATAATTTTTGAAATTTTATGATACAAGTTTTAAAAAATAGAAGAAATCGCGCTTTTAATTGAATTCAGAAAATTCAGTGTCAGGAACATGTGGGAGGACAAGGCCTACAGTGGTCATATCTGTTTTCATGACCGAGGGCCCTGGGTTGTGGGGCATACATTCCGGTTAGTTGGTCAGCCTAATGCGAAACACCCTGTGTTTTGTTACCAAGCATGCTTGGCACTCAGTTTTATAGACCCATGAAGGGATGAAAGGTTACGTCGACCGAGCTTGAGAATCGAACCTTGGACTTGTGCCTAGATTTAAGAAGCCATTTTAAGAAAGCCATGGTTACGACTATAAGCCTCTATAAAAATGAATTATACTTAAAAATGAACTGAAACAGAAGATTGCGTTATTATTATTAAATTTAGATTTTGATGTTATTGTCCTTTCAATGGAATTATATTTTATATTTAAAGGTGAGGGATGATGAAGCATAATTTCTTTAATGACACTCAATAATAATAAAGCACAATAAAACAAAGTATATAATTTCAAAATTATTTCTTATAACTTAAAGTGTACAACATGAATGCTAAATTTTTATATGCACGTAATTTTTTATTAAAATAATTTCAAATTTAATAATATTATTTAAATAAAATATAATTTCAAAATGATTTTCTATGGCTAAAAAATACAACATGCATGCTTATTTCTTATTGACACGATTGTTTATAGAAATATTACTTCAATTTGATATTAAAAAAGTGAAATTTCTAAATTCGTGATAAACTAAAATTTTCAAAAAATGTCAAGATAGCCAAAATGAAAAATATTGTAGAATAACTAATCCATAAGATTGTTGATATTATAATATCTAATTAATAAATTTTATTTCTCCATTAGTTATTGAAATTTTAAAATAAAAATTAATTTTTTTTAAATCTTCATTGTTTCTCCTGAAGCACTTGCTTCGATATTATTTTTTTACTGTACTTATATACTATTATATCAATACCTCTTCCCATAAATACATTTTCGTTTCATGATTTGCTTAAAATTGTAACGTTTAATTTATCAGCTCGTAGGTTTGATGCCTGCTTTTCGCTTTTACGTTTGTTGCTTTTCGAATTCACATTAAGCTGTAGGTTCCTGTTTATTAAATTTATTTTAATAGGAGTTATAAATTAATTCTCCAAAATTATTTTTTACATTCTGTTAATAAATTATGTTGTCTATATACTAATACTGGTATTTATAAAATATTATCTTTCGCAGTTAAGAAACATTCTATGAATGACACAATTGCAGCTTTCAGTTCAACAGTTCGTGAGTTGAATTCCCACTTCCAATGTGGATATTGGTACCAGTTTATAAGTCACCTTAAGCGATAAGTTTCTATCGAATTATCCCTTATAAATAAATGGCCTTATCAAGAGAGAGATGGTCAGCTATCGAAAATGGACAATCCCTCTTCTGATTTCAATTTTTCTCTGATATTTATTTTTTTGACATATAAGGAATATTTTTTACCTTTTATTTTTTTAGCCTTATTTTTTGCCCTTGAGGAAATTCCCGATAATGACAAAGGAAAAAGTTAAAAAACAAAACTTTTGAATAGTGAGTTTGTAGTTTTCGATACTCACTTTTTATGTTTCTAAAATATTTAAAGAAAGAAGTTGTTTTGAAAATGTATCATTTAAATGTCCTTCAAGTTCTATTGTGGAAATTAGAAAATTTTAAATTTCATATCATTTAATCTTTTTTTTGTTAACAAATGCTAAAAATTCAAAATTTACTTTCATTTCTTCATAAAAACAATATTTTTAACAGGAAATTATAAAAAAAATAGTTTTTTTAATGAAAATAAAATTTGTCACCAATTATTTATAAAATTAGATTATACATGTTTCGCGCGCGAGCGTTCAAATGATGCCAATTTAATTTATGAAGTTTGCATTCTAGTTGCTCATGGCATCGATGACCAACTCAGGCATCGATATTTGCATATAAAAGGAATATTCTATTTTTGTTCGGAGTTCACTTCAAATGATAGCTGTCAGGCAAGTTAAACTTTCGTATGCAAAAGATGATAAAGTGAGAAATGCCAATACGGAAAAATTACTTAAGAAAATACGATATTATTATGTCTTTAGAATCTCTTATTAATATTAGAATATTTTTGAAAGGATATTATTTATGAACTGATAGGAAAAAAAGATAATAGAATGCTTCTTTACATATTAAATCACACCTAAACAATGGAAAATTATCAATATATATAATTAAAGCAAAATTTAAGCAATATATATAATTAAAAAGCAAAGTAAAAATTTTTTAAAAACAAATAGAATTTTTTAAAAATCAACAAATCAGAAAATTTTAACATGATAAGTAAAAAAATGAAATACATAACTTAAATTGCTCAAACTAGAAAAGAGTTTTAAGAAATTAGAAAAAGGTCTCCAATAAAAACAAGCTAAAACATTTAGAAAACAAAGGAAAAATTAAAGTGATAATTAAAAATGATAATAAGGAAATTAAAAAACAGGAGAACTACAAAAAAAAATACAAATATATCGATGAAATTAAAAAAAAAAAAAAAAAAAACTCGCCCCTTCTCGTCAGGAATTTTAATAAAAAACAAATTTAATAAAAGAAAGCTTTTTTTTTTAAGAAAATATGTTCAAGTATTTCTAAAGCTAGGTAACTACCGATTTAAGTCAGATTTTTTTAAAAAAATTTTCTTAATTTTTTATTTTTTAAGTTTGAAAACAATTTATTATGTTTTTGTAATACATCAATGTATTTGATTAAGAAAGCGGTGAAAATAGGCTTAAAAATTAAGAAATAAAAATTTTTATCAGTCATTATTCCAAATGTGTCATTAGGAAAAATTATGAATAAAAATAAGTAGAACTTCGGAAAATACGTCATTCCGAATTACTCATCTTTTTTTTTTGTCGCTTCCGTTTTAAGGTTACAGACGATAATATTATTTATTCCTCGTTTGTTGACACTTAGCGCTGAGTTGGTGGCCAAATGTGTGTTTAGTAGTCTACTTTTCAGTTCAACAGTTCGAGGGTTCGATTCCACAAAGAGCTCGACTGATTGTTTAGAATCCAATTTAAACTACATATCCTGAACTAATTAAACCTCGTGTGTAATAAACGTCAATTGGGTGATTAACCATAGAAAAAAATTAACCAGATAGCATCAATTGTGTTTGGTATTTCAAAAGAAAACTTTGAGTAATTCTAATAAAATAGTATTTCTGTGAAGAACTTTCTAATATTATAGAAAAACTTAACTGAATAATTTTAGAACC
>JAPDSC010112212.1:0-11006 GCA_026290005.1 Latrodectus geometricus | reverse complement strand
AACACTGATAAGTTCTTGTCAGAAATTAAGGATAATTTAGATCTATTTATTTAGCAAAAACTTATAAGAAAATGAATAAACCCATATTAAAATTGACGAATAATATGACATAGTTCAGGACGTTGCCGAACTAAGACAGAATATATTCATAAGTACTCACAAAGATTAGCCAAACGAATGATTTATCGCCAAATGTGAAATGCTACACAGTAGTATAGCAAACGTTTGTTTACTCTCTTTCGCTCCCTATTCACAAATTATTTTGTTTTAAATATTTAAAAGCGCTTTCAGAATTGAATAATTTTATTAATATTCATGAAATGAATACGCAATCTCTTTTCATTTCATAAATGCTAATTTTGAAAGTTTTATAAGGCAATATCCCGATAAGAAGTAATGATAAATTTTTGATTATTCTGAGTATTTTAGAATAATAATGTTGCTTTTTTCCCCATAGCAATTGTTTGTAAATTCATAACAATTTTTATCGAAATGATGATGCATATATTTTAATATAATGTATAAATCTTATAAAATATTCACTTACATAAAATGTAATCATTTTCATATCTATTGAATAAGCTTTGATACTTTTATTTAGAACTTCCTTAGATGCATCATAAACATATGTTGTTTGGGTTGAAGTTTTTAACGCCTAAGACTGAAAATACGCAATTTTTTTTTTTTTTTTTTTTTTTTTTTTTTTTTTTTTTTAGCAAAATTTAAAGTATAAAACTTGAATTGTCTATAGTTTTTTAGGTTTCGCAATCTGAATTGTTTTAAAGTATTAGATTTATTAAATAAAAAAGTTTGCTGTATCACTTTGCTGCGGTCTATCCTCATAGACCGCAGCAAATCTTTGATTAATTCGTTTTACTTCCCTCTCTGTGGTCACTTTTTGTACATGTTATATCCTCTGATCGGGATCTTCAATTTTAAGAGAGGATTCCAAATCATTATTATATCATTTAAGTTGGGAATCTACTCTAAGAACTGCTTAATGGCCACCGGGGGCCCAGTTAGTTAGGGCGTTGTTCTGGTTATCGGAAGGTAGTGAGCTCGAATCCCGGCTTTACCGAAAATCCGTCAAGTTCACTAAAAGCAGCTGAGGCACATTAAATAAGTCGTGGTCGCAATGTCTTTCATTTGAAATGATACCTCTGTGGGTGGCAGACCAAGCGAAATCTTCTGCTTGGTCTCTGTTTCTAAATGACGAAGACTCTCACCCGACAGTTCTAACAACTGGTAGAGCAATTCAGGGTTAAGTATAGGGAAGCCTGCTGGTGCAACAACAACGAACTGCTTAATTAAAGATTAGAATGCAATCAACTTTCAATTCAGCCTACTTCAATTCAGCGACTTCTTAGCTAAAGTCTGTTAAAAAACTGACTGAACAATAGTCGTAATTTATCCCATTAGAAACATTAATTAAGGAGCTCTTCTTTGCAAAATATCACTCTTCAGAATGAAAGGTCTTGTGATCTCTATTGAACAACAGAGGATAAGTATTGCCTCTTCTCCATGCACCTTTGTCAAGGTAGGTGCTTTGGAGTTTTTGGGGTTTTCGCCTTTGAGATACTCGAATATGGTCCACTATCCTGGGTTTCAATAATGTATTTAATCATCCCGAATATTATATCTGAGTCAACTAATTATGCTATTTAACTTAACTTATGATTAAAATTTTTATTTGCATGCATTACAATTATATTCTAAATTGTTAAAGTATGTAATGGGGGCAATGTCGTCATTATGAAATGATATTTATTACGTATTAACTTGAATCATTAAATAATATTTATTTTCGTTTCAATTCCAGACTGAAGCAAGGGATGCTGCAGAAGCCGAATCACAGACTTTCGCACCTTACACGGAGGACATCATGGCGCGGATGATCGGGCTGAACAATATCGGGGACAGCTGCGGCCTCTTGCGAAGGTGCTGCAAGGTCCCCCAGCGCAGCATACCAGGAGGGCTCCTGCCCTTCAGTCCGGACAACTACCCCATCCCCCAGCAATTCCCGGACTTCAGCCAGCTGCCGCCTGGTCTTCTCCCTCCCGGACTACAGGGAGTGACTGTGCAGCAAGGTAACGGAGATCAACCTCTGACCTTTATTGTAAACCAGGATAACTATCCTCAGTCAGGTGAATGACCAGGTTTTTTTTTATAAGAAACATTAAAGCTAACTCAACTAATATCAGGACCAGCCTCAACGGAGGAAAGCTAACACCTGACTCTATTGATTTGCTGTTTCATTAACAACTATCTCTAACATTTTATCAGCCTCAGATTTAACGACTAATGTCTAATATTTTTCAATTCAGTAAATGTTTGGTTAAAGTTACAGTGACAGTAAAATAAGTCAATCGATTTATGAAATCAGCATTACTATCAGAATTTCCAAATTCTATTCTATTGTTTGGTTAAATATTGATTCTTTTGCTGTAAAAGAAGCGAAATTTCTACTTTGTGGAAATTAGAATTGATAAACAGTTTATTATAATCGACTGCATTTGCAATAAAATTTCATCAATCATTGAATATAATCAAAATTTTGAAAGTCGAATTTTCGAATTACTTTTAAAAAGTTAATAACCTTCCTACAATACCAAAAAGATGTTTGTAAATTTAGGATAATAATAACTAAAGTTATTTTGATTTGCAATAAATCAATATTCATTATCTTAAGCTAATTGGTGTAAATAAGAGAACAAAATATATTTTCTCTATTTTGTTCACTTTTAGTAAAAGAATTTTAACAATAAAACGCAGCAATTAATTAAAGCAATCTTAACAAAAAACTGTAAAAGTAAATGTAAAGTAATTTTCGTTATTTTGTATGATTTCAGCTTTCAATGTGTTTAATGTTTAATAAGATTTAATGTTTCCCTGTCAATTTAATATTTGTGATCATCTTAATAAATATTTTTCAATGTATGTTTTCATCAAAAAAATATCATTCACAAATGAGAATGCAGCATCAAGTTCTTGACAGGTCTCTATTTTTCCTCAGTCTTAAAATTTGCAAAAAAATTGGAGACTACAAATTATGTAGCATGCTTTTTATTACTTAAGCTTGATAACTTTCTTTACATAAAATAATCACTTTTTTTAATTTTCATGATTGCACTTTTTTAATTAAAATATTTTAAGAATTGATATTTGCTTAACCCTTCTTTGCATAATGGTGGAAATTTCCATCATAACCTATAATGCCCAAAAATTATATAAAAGAACAAGTTCACTTTAAGTTGATCGTGTTTGGATACCTTTTTAATGTCCATTGCATAAAAAGAAACATAGCTGTCAAAAATAAACAAGTGTCATTATCAGTAAAACGAGCTTAAAGTTGTCTCATTCCGCTGTTTGTTGTAGTTGCAATAAACGTATGATTTCGTTTATAATTTTGTTTTATTATGTTAGAGTTTCTATTGCTAAAAAATTGAAAATGAGTGGAAGAAAGGTTTGTAACACGTGTTTCTGTTATTTTCCTCTTTTATTTCTATTTAGTACTAAGCTAATGATCTAACTTTGGATGATGATGGAAATTTTTAGCATATTGTTTTTTGCTAAATTTATACTATAAATATATACTAAGATTTTTTTTAACCATTTTTCCTTTAATTTTGAACATGAATTATATCAACTGGATTTATTTCACCAATAAAGAAAAAATCATGCAAAGAAGGGTTAAAACACTATTCTATTTTCACGAAGAATAAAATATTTTTAATATGTGGACTAAATGAATAAAATACCATTAAAACTAATAGCAATGTCATTCTAATGAGATGGATTTTATATTTATACAGGTCATCCCCAAGAGCAGCAAATCGTTTTAGTTCCTCAAGAGGTTCCCCAACCACCCCCTCAACGCAGACCCAGACCAGTATATCCTCAACCTAAACCACCCAGAAGGGTATTCCCACAACCACCACCTAGACCCACTCCTTCCAACCCAAACAGATCCATCCGTCCCGTATACCCGCAGAGGAGACCCACAGCCCAGCCAGTCTACCCTCTTGAGCAACCTGTGTACCAGCCACAACCAAGTTATCCTAAGCCTCAGCCCGCATATCCC
The DNA here is from genome assembly GCA_026290005.1 of Latrodectus geometricus. Lineage (NCBI taxonomy): Eukaryota > Metazoa > Arthropoda > Arachnida > Araneae > Theridiidae > Latrodectus > Latrodectus geometricus. The sequence continues at coordinate 6,925 of JAPDSC010112212.1, read as the reverse complement.
CCACAAGGCCTGCGACCTCCTAAGCCGGTGTACCCCCAGAACGACTTCAACGACCCACCCCCACAAGTACACCAAGGACAGTGTGGTGCCCGGAATGGTTTTGGTATCCATGGCAGAGTGAACAACCTTCAGTACCATGACGATGCTTCAGAATTCGGAGAGTACCCGTGGCAGGTAGGTTTCGAATCTCGGTTTCCTGTGATAGCTGTAACTCTAATTCAAAGTTCAGAACACATCTCATTGTTATTAAGCAGTTAAAATTTATTTTATATACAATTCTAACAAGAAATATGTTGATATCCTTAGGCTGCCATATTGTTGAAAGTTGGGCCAGGAAACAATCTGTTCGTGTGCGGAGGTACTTTGATTTCCAATCAGTGGGTTGCCACAGCAGCGCATTGTTTGAAAAAGTAAGTATCTTATAGGTTATCTCACATGCTTCCTTCTTTTTGTACTTCCTACAGTACAACTTATAATACTGCAACAAAAATTAATACCTTTAAATTACTAAACCTATGTAAGACACCTAGAAGATTCTCTAAAGCAATCTCAAACTTGATCTAGATCTAGACAAGATCAAATTGGATATTGAGAATTTTTATTAGATACTGAATTTGATTATTGTCGAGTAAAATAAGACGAAAGCTTTTAAAGGTGATTAGGATCCTAAAGCATATTTAACAACAATATACTCGTTTAAAGATATCTGGTATCCAAATTAAGCAAATAATGAGTTTAAATAATGAATTCTGTTGTATTAATGAGGTTTTATATATCAAAATATTTATTTTATTTCTGTCATAATAAATCTATTGTTGTTGTTGTCGTGTGCCAGCCAGGCTGGCAATATGGGGTGCGCTGCTCCATTTTTCTAACTGAACCATATTTGGTGTGGAGTCCGACTTCCTCAGTACATACATGCCATAGGTACCCGTTTATAGGGCAGGCAACCATTCACACACAAAGAAAGGACAGAGACAAGAAAGAGTATATCCATGCCCAAGCCAGGATTCGAAACCAGGTCCCACCCATCTGTAGTCAGGTACGGTAACCACTAGACAGGTTGGGCGGCAATAAATCTATTAAATACATACAATGAAATAGCGGCACATGGCTCTATCATATGGATGGCATACCCTTAGTTCAGAAAAATTGGTTAGGACATGCAAATTATTTTCTTATGTTCAGAATGTTATGGGATTCTTTTCGCAAGATACCCCTACCCCTTGCTGTAGCTGCTTTTTTTTATATGTATAAATTGGAAACTTTGAATATCCTTTCGTTATTGTGATTGGTAAGATATGAAGCATTGGATAGTTTGAGACCACAATCAAATGAAGAAAGTCACTTTCGAGACTTTGATTTTGTGCGAAAGGTTCAAAAAGGACAAGCTGCGCCTTGGTAACTTAGGAGTATGTAAAACAGCCAACACAATGCAGTAAGAAAATGAGAACTCAAATGAATCAGATGCCATCTAACCTTATGTCCAAATGTACAAAGATACTGTTACATTTGAGATTCCAAAGAATTTACCTGTTGCCATACTAGCAGATAGAAAGTTTTATGTGATTTGACCATATATTCTTTGCCTTTAAAGTTATTCATCGACTAATTTCCATTTCAGGCATCACGCTGACGAGCTGAAGGTGCGTCTTGGTGACTGGGACGTCCACCGAGATGACGAATTCTACCCTTACGTCGAGAAATTCGTGGTGGAGGTAGTGGTGCATCCTGACTTCTACCCGGGCAATCTCCAGAATGACTTGGCTCTTCTGCGCCTGGAGTCACCTGTGGATCCCAGCCTGCCCCACATCTCCCCGGCCTGCCTACCTGAGCTAAATGAAAGGTTCGACAACCTCAGGTGCTGGGTAACCGGATGGGGCAAGAATGCTTTCGGTAAGACAAAGATCTTTCTCTAAAACTTAATTCACATAGTTTGCACGCATGCAATATTCACGAATCTAGTTTCGTGTTATGTACCATTTTTGGGAAAGAATTTGATTCTTGTAAAGGAGTCGCAGTGACTAATTTAATTTTTTAAATATCAATTATTTTTTTAAGTCATTTAATCTCATATTCATACTTAAAGCTTTAAAGTAATGGATGATGAATCTTAAACGAATTTTCGTTCAGATAGTCATATAATGCAACAAAGATCATTAAATATTTTTCTTAAAAATATATAAGATGATTTTTCATTGTATTCTTTGATTTGAAAATAATTTTATTTTAAGTAAGAGTTCCGTTAATCTGCGCTTTAGGTCCCCTACTCTGCCAACTTGGCGATAAATGCACCAAGCTTGGTAAACCGGACGTTTTTATTCCTAATGAGCTCTTTATGGCAACCTCCGGAGAAAATAATTTGCGCTTTTTCGTGCATGCTCATTAATTGGTTTTTTCTTTTAGCATTTTCATTGGTCGTTAATTAGTTTCAGTTTAAAAAATTGGTCATTTTCATTGGTTGCTAAATAGTTTAAAACCGTTAAAAATCCTATTCCATTATCACCATGCCAACAGCGTTTTTGAAAACCCGCCAAGTACGGGACCCACAGCACACTTTCGCCAAGTTGGCAGAGTAGGGGACCTAAAGCGCATTTTCACCAAGAGTTCATATCTTAATTAAAATAAAAAATATATATATATTATGCATATAAAATTTTACGTATTATTTTTAAGTACCGTACAAACATTTATAAATGTTTATACGGCAACTCAAAATAACACCAACAGAAAAATCAGAATTGAAAATTCTACACTGAAGAAATTTTTTTTTTTGTAATTTTGATATATAGAAACAGTTACGAAATTATTATAATGGATACTATATCGCTGAAAAAATTTGTCCTCACAAAGAATTGGTGTGGGGGGGGGGTTGTCAAATTGCTATCGGTAGAAAGCCAATTAAATCAAAAAAATATAGAAAAAAAATACTTTGAAATATTCTGAGGATTAGAGAGTAATCTCAAATTATAATGTTTGTAAATGCTTGCATGCAAATAAAGTAAATGTGTGTCCTTTTTACACGTGCCCTCTATTGATAAGATTGGCAAACGTATCAGTTCTTTAAATTTTGTGAATATTCAAAATATTTAGAAGCTAATGAAACATTGTGTGTTTAAATTCTTTTAGTGATGTATTTATACACAATATTGTGTATAAATACATCACTAAAAGAATTTCGACTAAAAGATAATCATAATCGAACTTAGAGAAAACGTGTCTTATGATTTTGCCTCAGTGTTATAAAATAGGTGGGGGGGGAAGCTTTTATACTTTTTTTATGGCTATCTTGTAAAACTGGATGACTTATATTTTTAATCGTATACAAAATTTTAATTCATTCATTATATTTGGTCTTAGTTTTAAATTCTAACCTAGTTTTTTTCTTTTATTCTGTGGCTTATATTTTCTATATGAGATAAATATTTTTCGTTCTTTGTTGTCAGGTGAACAAGGAGAATATCAGAGTGTTCTGAAGGAAGTAGACGTTCCCCTGCTTGGTCACAGGGATTGCGAACATCGTCTGAAGCAGACACGACTCGGTCGCAGTTACAATCTGCACCCAGGTTTCTTGTGTGCTGGTGGTGAACCTGGAAAGGATGCATGCACTGTAAGTACTTTCATATACAAGATTCGGCTTAAAACTCTTGTTTTACAATTGTGAAGGAATGCATATTGCTATTATTATAACACCTGTTCTTACCCAACTCTAAAGTTTCTCTTAGACGATACTCGAGACATTATATTTTGGCAGAACACCTCATTTACTTAAATATATCCAGCAAAATTACTAATGAAAATGTTCTCACACAAAAATATTTTCTTCAAGAAATTTAGGGGGGGAAAAAAACAACTATTCTGCGACAACAACATGGTTAACGGCTATATTTAAGGTTAGAGTTAAAATTCCACAACTCACAGTTGCAAATAGCATATACGAAAACAGAAATTAAGAAAAAAATAAAACAAGGAAAAATATCAATCATTATATTGTTTGCAATTAATATCACGATGACAAACATTTAATGTATTTTCAGTTACGTAAAAATTACTCTGATTTTATCATGCTATTTTTTAGCCATTAAAACTTACTCATGCTGCCATCTAGTGGCAGAGAATGAAGATACTTGCCCTAACGAATATTAAGTAATTCCGATAGACTTCGTAAATTCGATTTTTTTAACAAGATACCCTGACTTGAATGTTCCACTATTAGCATATCTTAACCAGGCCGTGCTCATGGCGGATCATTCGAATATCATGCCTTTAATTTCATGTTTTAATTCTTAGTTTAAAATTATCACCAAATATTCATTTAAAAATACTTCAGGGTCTTGATTGATGAACTGTCATCATTTTTGTTAATTCCGTCACTAAAGTTTAATTTCAATGCATTATTGAACCTTTTCAACATTTAATGAATACGTATCATCGAGCGTTACGCACAAGGTTCCACATTGAAGGTAACTTACCGTTTTGATTGACGACTTTTCTTCATTTTCTATTATTCCATCGCTGAAGTTCAACGCATAATTTTTACCCTTTTCAATCATGCCTTTAATTCCATGTTTTGATTCTTAGTTTAAAATTAACACCAAATTTTCATTTAAAAATACTTCAGGGTCTTGATTGATGAACTGTCATCATTTTTGTTAATTACGTCACTAAAACTTAATTTCAGTTACGTAAAAATTACTCTGATTTTATCATGCTATTTTAAGCCATTAATTAAAACTTACTCCTGCCATCTAGTGGCAGGGAATTAAGATACTTGCCCTAACGAATATTAAGTAATTCCGATAGACTTCGTAAATTCAATTCATAATGATAATCAATTACAAATTGATTATCATTATGAATTGTTATACGCATCCTCACGTTTTACACACAAAAGTTTTGTACTAAAAGATAATTTACGGGCCAATAATAATAATAAAATATTTTCCTTTGTATGTAAATTTACTTCTATAGATATATATATTTATACTTTCTCTTTCTCTCTGTGTTTCTTGTTCTTTCCTTGTATGAATGGAGTATGAGTGGTTGCCTACCCTATAAACGGGTACCTATGGCATTTGTGTACTGAGGAAGTTGGACTCCACACCCAATTGCGGTTCAGTTGAAAAAGTGGAACAGCGCACCCATACTGCCAGTCTGGCTGGCACTCGACAAAAAAAAAAAAAAAAAAATTTGAAACAATATAATTTGTATACATATAAAATTTTCATCACTGCTGTATATAAATTTACTTCACAATACAAATGAAATTTATTATAAATATATTTCAAAAGCTTATTTAACTAATGGAATTGATGTATTTATTCAATAGAAATCCCTTTTTATTGTGCATGCGTTCTCATAATTGACAATTCAAAGGAAGGGTCTCCGATGGCCTGGTTGGGTAGGGCGTTGTTCTCCTTTCCAGAAGATAGCGAATTCGAACACCGGCTTAACCGAAGATTCATCGTGTTCACTAAAGGTGGGTATGGCACATTAAATATGTGTTGGTCGCAATGTCTTCCAAGTGAAATGATACCTATAGGAGTGGAAGGTCAAGTATTCGGCACACCACTGTTTGGTCCCTGGTTCTAAATGACGAAGACCTGGCTGCTTTTATCTAACTGGTAATGCCCAACTCAAGGTTTGGGTAGCATGCTGGTACAACAGTTTTAAGTACATTTTCAGCCCATAAAAACATCAATGTCTGAAGGCAGAAGTCGAATCTACGAAGTTGTTGTTGTTATTCACACTTGGCAACGCTAAGCCCGCCTTTCAGAGATTAGGCGAATTAAGTCAGAGAGAGAGCGTCTTCCGCTTTTGAATAGAGCACCCTCATACAAAGGTGGAAGTGCGACTTTTAGCTAGTAGATAGCAGCACCATCTGAATCCCCCATTTTAGAGATTGAAACCAGAGAAGACCCATAGCTTGGCTCCAACCACCTCCAGAGGAATTAATTTGGAATGGGAACATGGAGGACATTACGACCCGACATATTTAACGTGCCTCAGTCACCACTAGTGAACACGACGGATCTTCTGTTAAGCCGGGATTCGAACTCACCACCCTTTGGTAACGAGAACGACGCCCTAGCCAACCAGGCCACCGCGGCCATATCTACGAAGTATTGAACTAAAGCCAATATTGGTACCAATTGCCAAACCAAGCCAAGCTGCCCGGATAACTTATTTTGGCAAGAGAACCAATATTTTAAATTTGGATTTAAGGCATTTTCTATGGGTTATTAATTAGCCTGTTTTATTTCATTTAAACTTAAAGAAATCATTTTGAATAATTTATTCATCAACAAAAACAAATTTGTGCAAATTACTAAATGATTCATCAAAAACAAAAGTTTTATAAAAAAAAAAAAAAATGAATAAATAAAGGAAAAACTCACAGACATTAATGGCTTCTGCTACACAAAAATTAGTTCTGCTAGTTAGTAAACTGCATAAATAATCGGGAGTGTTTAAAGCCGATTTCGAAAATTTTCAAGATTAAATAATGTTACTTGAAAATTTCTGCTAGCATAGAGGTCCACTGAATTCCTCACTATATTATTATCATGGAAACCAAGCAAATTACAAAAATAATTTAGCGATATAATTTTCAATTAAATATTAAGTTTCATGTGCTAGTAAGTTTCCTCATTCTTGTAAAACTAATCCTGCCAAAAATTAAAGTTGAAACATGTCTAAAAAAATGGATTTTTTTTTTCAGGGTGATGGAGGTAGTCCACTAGTCTGCGAACATGGCGGGACTTGGAAGGTTGCTGGTCTCGTGTCCTGGGGCATTGGCTGTGGTCAACCAGGAGTCCCAGGCATCTATGTCAACATGGCCAAATACAGAAGTTGGATTGATACTGTGATATACCAGTACGGTTAGATCTGGTCCTCTCCACCCAAAATGAATGGTATTTCCCTG
>JAPDSC010112210.1:0-21598 GCA_026290005.1 Latrodectus geometricus | reverse complement strand
AAAATATTATAAATTCAAAGGAAATTTATAAATGTATTATTTTAACTAATCCTTTAAAATAAGATTTAAAATATAAGTGTTTAAATTTTTATTCAGTTTATATAAAGAATTAATCTGCTTCATATACCTTTTAATATTATTAATGAATTTAAAAAAATTGTATCTTTAATTTTTTTTTATTTTTTTTTATTTTTTTTTTTTTTTTACTAAATGAATACTATAATTTTTAGAATAAATTAGACATGAATTATCTTTAACTAAATTGGAAAAAATTAAAAGAAAAATATTTTTGGATTTGTATTGTGTATATGTACAATGAGCTTTCAAGTAGCTTATGTCAATTAATCATTTCTATCTTTGTGCATATCTTTTTTGTAAGGTTTTTGCTGTAGATATAAATATAAAAACTTTATTATTTGAAACATTTATCTTTTGTTTATTAAAATAAAAATGCCTTTTGCAATAGACAATAATTTACGTTTACATTAATTATCTTCATCTACTGATGTTACAATAATACTTTTTTCTGATGTTATAATATCATTTTAAATTCATAGATTATCTTTTCTTTCCTTATATATCGTTTCTGAACAAAATATTATCAAGTTAATTGCTTCACCCTACATAAAAAAAATATTGCTTATAAAAAAGAAATGGTAGATTTTAAAATTCTTTTTGATAAGAAAAGGATTATTGTTAATTCTAATTTTGTTTTATATTTGTGTAGTAAATTATCTATTTTGTTTGTGCTGCTCTTGGATATAAAGCTCTCTTCAGTCAAATGCACCTCAACCTTCTTCATCAATTCCCTCTTCAACAGTTCCTCCTGATTTACTCAGGTTTGGTATTTTTATAATAGTTAATAATTGTCCTTCAATATATTGTATAAAATTGTAAAGAAATATATGTGATCATGTTCCATAAAATTTATGTAATCACATTAATTTCTGCACTATTTTTTATGTATGTTTTATTTCATTGCTTTTGTAAAAGGACTTATATTATAAATTATTTAACATCCTTAAAAAGTAACAGTTTTTCAGTGTGTCAGAAGTTATTAGAAGGTTAAACATCAATATTTTTTTTAAGTTTCATTTTATATAAAAATATGTCTGTCACATTGCTTTGAAAAATTAATTGTTGCATTAATGAATATTCCCCTTTTGTAAGCAAAATTATAAAGTATTCATGAACAAGAATGGAAATTAAACTCCTTTAATAATTTATCAAAAATAAATATTACTCAAAATTTTAAATAAGTAATGTATCAAAAGATTCATTTTTCATTGAAAGGGATAAATTATTGAATTAAATTCATTTTAACAGTAGATTTGATCAATGATTTTTCTCTTTTTTTCCTACCCTCTTTGCTGTAATTTTAAAAAACTATCAACTGTTTTTAATTTTTATTTTCCTTTGTTTACAAATAAACATTTTTTGTTAAAATTTTGTTAGTAATATGTAAATACTAATAAATCAATCAATATAATACATTATTTATTCTTTTCCTCATACTGTATGCAGTTATTTGGATTTTCAGATAATTATTTCCTTGCAAAAGAAAACTAAAATTTTGTTGCAGTGTTTTCTTTTCCATTCCTTAGTGTTTAGAATTTTTTGACGTGACAGATGATTTTATATACTCTTGATTGGTTCATCATATACTACCAGTAGAATGAAACCACTATTTTAAACTTTATGTCTAATTAAATTAAAATTACATTTCAAGACAAAATTTCATTGCTTACGGATAAGAATTATTTGATATTTTGTAACTTTCTAAAAATAAAGTTGCTTGTAAAATAGTTTCTGAATATTTTTTATTCATCAATAAAGTACTTAAAAATTTCTGTATTATTAATGCTTTGCTGTTATTTATAATAAATACTTCATTTCTTGACTGCATTGTCTGATGTCCTGCATTTTGGATTAACTTTATAGATTGTTTAATTAGTATTTTAATATATATATATATATATATATATATATATATATATCCTCACAAATTTTTCTCTACTTAAGTTTTCCAATTTTTTTAAATTCGTTTTAAAATACTGTGTTTCATAGTCTTGTTTTCTTTAAGAATTTTCCTATTTTAAATGTAAGTATCAAACAAAATAAAAAAAACTATAAATTACTGAAAATATTTTTTTAACTGAAATTATGTTATAAATTATTTTAGATTTATCTCTGTATGCATTTTACAATTTGTACATCTCTTAATTAAACTATGTTTGATATTCACTTAGCAATACCTCACCATTCAGGCCAACAGTTGAAAGTAGCTTATTGAATGCTACCTCACCCATTAGTTCAATTAACTCATCTCAAGATTCACTACACAAAGCAGCTGCCAAGAAAAAAGGCTTCAAATCGTCTCTAGGAAGATTTTTTAGCAAAAAAGAAAAAGTTAAATCTAAAGAAGCTTTAAATAAAGAACTTATGGTACAAGGTAAGAAAAAATCATCCATTAATATTAAAATTTTCTGTTTTATATCATAAAATTAAAATTTTCTTCTTCATTTGCTTTTCTCCTATCAAATAAAAAGCTCTACTAGAGGTTCTATACCATAATGCTTTACATTGTATTATTTGACTTTTTGAATTTTAATTAACATAATAAAAAAATTCAATGCTATGTAAAAATAATAAGTAATGTGATTTCCAGAAAAATTATTTAACTTTCAATTATTTTTTATTCTTTTGATTAAACCAAAAATATAATTTTTGGTTTTGTCAAAAGAATCTATAAGTATTTTATTTAATCAAAAAAATCATTGTGCATTCATTTAATAATATTCTTCTGTCAGGGAATAACAACAAATGTAATTCTAAGCCAATTTCGGTGGTATTTTTTATTTATTTATTTATTTATCTATTTTAATTTTCCAGAATATTTTTCACTTTGAATATTTTTGGAAATGTATTTGATTGTTATGTAGAAATTACATCAGCTGTTGTTGACACTATTATGAAGTAATTTTAATGTCTTCATTATCATTATTTGGATTTTCGTTATCTGTTGTAATTTAAAAGGGATTTCTATCTTAATTAATTTGGGCAACATATGCTTCTGTAATTCTTGCCTGAATATTTAAAAATAAAAAATCGACATTATTTTAATAAAATGAACAATGCAAATAATTTTAATTAAGAATCAATATAAGTATAAAACAAAAAGTTTTCTTAATTTAAATTTTTGTCTTTGAAAAATATTTTTAACTGCTAAAGTAATTTCTAGTTGAATATTAAAAAATATACAAAGATTTAATTGATTAATAGTATATTAATATAATTTTAGATTCCATAGGATTCCTTGACACACAAAAGATTATTTTGTGATAATTAGAACAACTTATGTAAAATACAGATTTAGTCTTTTCTTTACAATTCTTACCTAACAAATTGTTAAAATACAAGTCAGTTATGTTCAAACTTCTAAATTTAAACTTTTTTATTTTTCAAAGCAGTTGTTAAATTAAGTATTTTCTTTCTGGCATTGTCTATTATTCGTCTTGTGAAATAATCCAATTAATACTTTCTTCTATAATTTCAAGTTATAATTTTTAAAAAAAATATTTTTTTTCAGTTTTTGTTAAATTATAAAATTTTTATATTGATATTACTTATTTCAATTAACCTACTTTTTAAAATATTATTTTACACTTCTTTTATAATACTTACACTGTTCCCTGTTTTGAATTGCTTTACATCCTATTTTACTGATGGAAATATTATAGCATGTGTCATTTTTTACTTTTTTAATTTAGGCTCAGGTGGTTTTGTTGAAAGTGAAGCGTCAACTCCTTGTGATCCCACACCACCTTCTGGTAGTGTTGTCCAGAAAGCGGAATTTTGTCGACGAGCTAACAAGAAGTATGTTATTCTAACAGCATGTAAATATATCTTGTCCTGAATATTTTTAAAATAAAATTTTTTATATTGTAAAAATGTTTAATTGGATAAAACATTATAATAGAACTAAATCTGCATACTTAAACAAAAGTATCTACTTATAATTTATATAAAAGAATAAGTAATCTAATAATATTTTATCTAACAAATTATTATTGTTTTTATGTGCATAGCAAAACTATTTTATTGAAGTATATTCACAAATTATTGATAAAGAAATAATTTTACTACACAAGTTTGTCATACAAAAATAAATGGAAGGAAAAATAAAAGAATTTGATAAAGCCTAGAAAAATAACATTGTGCTGTTTTAATTTTTTTATAATACTTCATACATAATTTTTTTGAATTTATTGCAGCTTCCATTCATCTCATGTCAGACATGAGCTTTTAGCCGAATCTATGAAAGCTGGTACACCGTTTGCTCTGTGGAATGGTCCTACAATTGTTGCTTGGTTAGAAGTAAGTGTCAAAGAGCATTAATTGTGTCAGTAATGTTTTCTATTTGTTAGATTTTTACAAATTTTATTATACATACTTTTGCATCATTTGAATAACCTGTATAGAAAATGTTATCACTTTTTAAACTAAAGTAAGTAATGTAAGATTACCCGATTCAAATACTTTGACTAGCATTATCTGTTAGCACTAACGTTTATTCTTTAATATATATGAACTTTTATAGATTTTCTGTAAAATAAATGTTTATTTGTTATCTTTATTGACGATTGGATAAATTTGCTATTTTTTTCACTAAATTTAAAAATATTTTGTAATGTTAAAACATATATTGCTGTAAATAGTCTTAACTTGTGCCCTTGATTTATTTAGTATTCCAAAATTGACATTTTTTATTCCTTTTAGGATTCGCAATCACTTCAAATAAAGTAAATTTTAGTGGTGTTTGAAAATTAAATTTTATATTTCTTGTACATTAAGAATCTGCAATTTAAATTATTTATTGAGAAAGGTATTACATTCTTGAAATGTTTAAATCTTTCCTAAAATTTACTTACTTCCTTTCTTTCCCAATTGTGATGTATTAAATTTTCTTATAATTGATGAAAATATTGAGAATTAGCAGTAATTCTATAATGAAGAAGAAAGGAAACTTTTTATGTTAATTAGTTACTAAAATATTAATGTTTTTGTTTATTAGTTTTTTTGAAAAATATTTTCATATTCTGGACTTTATTTCATCATTGCTTTCATTTAGCAAACATAATTAACTTAACACAAATTGCTGTATTTATTTACATTTTATTTTTCAGTTTACTAATTTTTCAGTTTTTGAAATAGTGAAAGACTTCATATTAGTTAAAAACTTCAAGAAGACTATTGATTATTTTGCAAGAAATATGAGTAGAATTTTTTCATGAATCATTTGCCCGTTTAAATATAGAAATGTGTGGCAGTGATGTAGTAACAACAAAACATATATTATTAACTGTTACCATTGATCACAGATTTTTCCAACGGCTTATTCATTTTACTTACTATTTGTTAACAGTTTGTTTTAAATTTATTATGAATTATATTCATAATTTAAAGCAAATTTACCATTTTGCTTATATTTAATCAAATATCTAAAGCTTGTATTGTATTAATTACCAAAAATCATGAATGACAAAGCTTTGTCCATACATGCAAAAACTTTTGTTTGAAAACAACCAATTTCAAATGATATGTTGAAGTATTAATGATTTTGTATTTATTTTAAATATTTTGATAGTAAATTAGTACTTTGAACTTTTTCTGCATCCAATAGTTTTGTTTCAATTTCCTTTTTACTATAAACTAAGATTGAAATAGTTAGAAAAATTTAACTAATAAGACTCAATGTTGAAATAATCATATAATATATATATTATATCAACATAACTATGAAATCTTTCTACATTAAAAATAATTGTTTATTAAAGTGAATGGATTAATTTATGAAACAAATCATTGTAAATTTTTTTTGTAACTAATTCATTTGTAATTTTTTTTTTGTAATTTGACAAGACCCCATTTGAATTATGAAGCAAAAATTTAAGCATTTATGGTTGAAACACTTAAAATAACACATAAAATTTTTCTTTATGTCAATACAATTATCATATTGTAAAATTAAGCCTTTCAAAAGGTGGCTATAATGAAATCGTGAATAAATCATAGATTTTGTGTAAAAACTGGAGAACACAGTCAGTAGAAAGAGTTTTGACAAAAAAAAGTGTTCTTTGAAAAGGAAGTAAATTCTCATTTTTTCCTCATTTTAACAAATATATTGCTTGTTTTAAGGAATTAATGTAGAAATAAGAAATATTTTAAAAGAATAAGAAGCATATTTAAAGGAGGAATGCAACAAGACTAAAATTATTTTATAAATTTGTATTCATCATGATAAAACGATTAGAAATATCTTAATGATGAATGTTAATCTTAATGATGAGAAGTGATGTTAATTGTATATACTATTATTTCTGTTGGTATATTACATTTTTTACCTTCATATTATATTTTCACTTTGTTCATGTATATATTTGTATTGTTTTTCAATTTAATTTGACATAGTAAGTTAAAAGAGAAAGGATTCTTTTCCTTTTACATTTTATCAGTTACTTTCTCAGAGACAAATACCTAGTGATTAGAAAAAAACATAACTATTAGCAAGTTTCATGGAATAATAAAAGAAAAGTTTTTTATATCAATTTATTGCAGTGACATTTATTTATTTTTATAATAAAGAACATTAGTTAAATCTGTAAAACCTAATAATTGTACATTCTTTCCATTATTTAATACAATGAAAAAAATCTATTATTTTATTATATTAACTAATACATTTTTTTCTGCATTAATAGCTTAAATTTTATTGATAAAATCTTTTAAATTATATTATTTTAAATATAATTATCAATAACATTTATAGTAATTTCTTTAATTATTTATAAAAATTTTATAAATCAATTACTGTTTTCAGTGCAAAATCATTGTCATCATAATTCTTAATATTTGTTATATATTAAATATTATTTCATTTTATATGGGAGTCATTTAGGTACTATATAAAAAGTTTGTTCAAAGAAGTTTGTCATACAAATTTAAATATATTTAAATTTCTTTTTTAAGTTGTGGGTTGGTATGCCAGCCTGGTATGTTGCTGCCTGTAGAGCTAATGTTAAAAGTGGTGCTATCATGTCAGCTTTATCAGATACTGAAATTCAGAGAGAAATTGGAATCAGCAATCCACTTCATCGGCTGAAATTACGACTTGCCATTCAGGAGATGGTTGCACTAACTAGTCCATCTGCTCCAAAACCATCTAGAACTGTAAGTAAAAGAATTCTGTGAAACCCTTTTATTAAAATGTAACTAAAACATGTGTGTCAAACCTGTTTTTATGTGGATCTTTTCTAATTTATTAGGTGTGTAATATTTTTTTAATATATGAATTTTAATGGTATTTGGATTATAACATCTTTTTTTTGCCATATAAAACTGGTGTGAATGTAATTAAGAAATGAGTGAAATTGCAGTAAAATATTTGATATAAAGTTACTTCTTAGTTTCCTGGTGTAGATGTCCTAGGTCATTAAAATTTCCTATTATTAGAGAATCGGTTAATTAATTTATATTGATCTGTTATCATTTCTAACATCTTCCCTTGATCCTGCATTATTTGAAGAACTTTAAAAAAACAAACCTGGTAAGCTTTGTGAAAAAATTTTAGTTACACTATATTATTTTTACTATCTGTTAAATGGTATTGAAACTGAAAATCCTTGTAATTATCTACAGCATTTGAACTTGATGTCATGATGATTCATTTTATGATATGAAATTTATTTCGAATAAATTAAATTGCAAATTAATTATCTTTATTTTATCTTAATAATTAGGTATTTCTAAAAATCATCTATTTTCACTTCTTCTTGATTGACTTTACTGCCCAAGATTGGCCTTATCCTGCCACACTGTTTCCAGGCAGTTCTGTCTCCAGTCTTCCTCTTCCAATTGTTATCTTCAAACATTTTAGGTTATTCAGTACATCATCCAGCCATCTTCTTTTTGGTCTTTCCCTTGGTCTTTTGCACATTGGCTTCCAGTATAAGAATTTTGACGCACAATTATCAGTGTGGCTAAGTCAAGATAAAATTGTTCTTTAATAAATTTCACTATGTCTTTACCTTCAATGAGTTCTTCTATTTCTCTATTAGTTCTTATTCTCCATAGATTACTATTTACCTGAATTAGTCCACATATATTTCTCAGTATTTTATGTTCAGATATTCTTAAGTTATTAGTACTTTTTAATTTCAGAACCTGAGTCTCACAAGTGTATTCCACAATAGGCTGAATAATTGTTTTGCATATCTTTAATTTGATTGCTTTAAGAATTAGTTTGCTGTTTAAAAGATTGTATTACAGAAAAAGCATCTGTTCTCCTTTACAATTCTGCAGTTAATGTCTGGTAAAGTTGTATTTTAAATGTTAATGCTTGCCTCTGAATATGTAAAACTATTTATAGTTTCAAATCCATAATCATCAATAATCAGACAATCTTTGTAATCACTGGCGGATTTAATCTTCTTCATATATGTTGATATATTTTGATTTAGTTACATGTGACCAATGTAAATCTGCTTCTACTCAAATTTTCAACATCATCAGCAAATGTACAAATTTTAGTTGTTTTTCTAAAAATTGAATCTCTGAGATACAATTTTGGGATGACATGTTCAAGAACCAAATTAAACAATAAGGGATCCTCTGTCAAACACCTGCACTTATTTCAAAACGTCTATTGTCTCTTGTGAACAAAAAAAATTTTTTTTGTCCACCAGAAATAAGAAATAGTTTTAATATTTGTTGTTAACACTTTTTGAATTTCTTTCCACAAGATTAATTTCTTTACCGACCTGATTTCTATAATCTAAACTATCACAATAGCACAATAAAATTGTGATAATTTCTTAGTTTACAAGTACAAATGTTCTGAAATACTAATTGCATATAATAATGCTTATCTTTGATGTTATGATACTGACAAGATATTGTATCACTCATAGTCTCATTATAATGTCACAATTTGTAAATGCAATTTTATGAATTTAAATATTGTTACAGGGGAATTAGTAATTTAACAATCTGAAAGATATTATGATATAAAAAAGGTGCTTTTTCTTTTTTTAATATTTATCATCTAAATGTTAAAAACTCATAAATATTTTTTTAATTTTCTGAATGTTTGATTAGTAATATATTAATTGTTTAGATGAAGGAAGTATAAAACTTTGCAATGGTGTATAATCAATTTCATTTATATACATATAACTTTTTTTATATAAAGATTTTTATTGCTTAAGAATTTGTATTAACTTTAATAATTTAATAAAGTCATGAAAAGTAAAAATAGAAAACATCAACATAAATGAGATTTAATTGTTTGTTGAGATTACATTTTCAAAATTAATGCATTTTAGAAAGAGATTAAGACATGGATTTATAAATTCCATGCTTGATTGGAAGTCTTAAATAGCATTGCATTATAAGTCTAAAAATTTTATTGACTTTATACCCTTTAAAATTCAGAAAATAAAAAAGGAAATGATAATGAAAAATTTACAGTCTAATCTAGTAAGTTTCTGTGTTTCTAACTATGTTTATATTTTGAATTCCAGAGCTTAGCTTTTGGTGAAATGAATCATGAATGGATGGGAAATGAATGGTTGCCAGCCTTAGGACTTCCACAATATCGATCTACATTTATGGAATGTTTAGTTGATGCCAGAATGCTGGATCATCTTACAAAGAAAGATCTTAGAGTTCACCTCAAAATGGTTGATAATTTTCACAGGTACAGAAATCATGAAATCAATTCATTGAATTTGTGCAAATTCATTGATGACTATAATCCAAGTAGGATAATGTCAATATATTTTGTCTAACTTTCAACAGCTTAGTGAAAAACTAAATTAAGACATTAAATATAATTTATCATAAAATTAACAAAAGTAGACTTTTGTAATGATTTAAATCTTTAATTATTTTTAAGGAATTCATGGATCTGAGTTGAATTATAAAAGCTATATTTTAAAAAATTCTTTAAAATATACAATGTTTTGCATACTTTAAAAATTGGCCATACTGCCACTGTTCAAAAGCTCTGTTAAAAATTAACAAATTTGTTTAAAAGCTGTTTAGTTTTAAATATAATGAATTATAGGTAGTAATCATTATTTTAAAACTGTGACATTGGTGGAATGATGAATTCTTTTTGGAACTAATACAGTTTTTTTATAGAAAATTATTTTATAAAATGAATATTTTAACATGGTGGATGTAAATGATATATGAATAGGTAATTATTGTAATAGAAGGATTTTGATTTATCATATTTTATGTTAATAGTACAATCATTAAAAAATGTGAATGACTATTTCTTTATAGAGGATAAGCACAATTTTTTGTGTTATTCATTAATAATAAAAGTAAAAAGTTTTACAGGAATCTTCCTATATATATATTTGATCTTCCTATATATATATAGGAATCTTCCTATATATTTATTACAATTAGTTTAATTAAGTATAATTTAATTGTACAACAAATTGCATTAATTTTTTTTTACTTTATTTTGCTTTATTTTATTGGATTTGCTGTGATTGTAATAATTATATACATTGATAATTTTAATTATAAAAATTAATATTGTTGATGATAAAATTATATTATTAATAAAAAAAGGTTTTATATAATTAAAATAACATTTTGAATATTGTAACTTGCGTCTTAACTGAAAGATTCAAATATTAATTATTTGAATCTTTCAGTGCGTTTTTAATCCAATATTTTTATTATTTAATGATCCAAATGCCGTATATGAAAATATACTTTATCAATTTGTCATATTTTTTTCCTAACCTACTTTTGAACTGATAATTTGATAGGTAAATCTATTTTGTTGGCTATGAAATTAAGAAGTTTGATAAAAATTATCTTTGCAAATTTCTAATTTATCTCACAAAAGAACATATATTTACCTTTAAATTTCTTACAATAACAATTTAAATATAAATATAAAGAATATAAAAAATTACTTGACTGATAATTCTTAACAATTAATTTAATTGTAAAAAAAATTAAGCATTTCTACTTTTAAATAAAAATTATATTTACTTTTAGAAGAAGTAACATTTTGGCTTGACTTTTCTTCCACAAAATTTTAAAATCTTTTATGTAATGAAATTTTATTTATGCAATATTAGAAGCTTCACATTTATAAATTTCACCAACAATGATAAGCATGTGTACAATAAATTCAGTTTTAATGTATGCAAAATGTGTTTGACAACTAGTTTTAGATTCTTTTTTCTTATTTTTTATATTTATATTTTAAAATCTTCAAATGAAGGAGTTAATCCTTAACTACTCCCTTTTCTTTTTCTGGTCAATGCTTATTTCAAGCATTAATAAAACTGTATTAAATTTAATTAGTAGAGAATAATATTAGATGCAATTATTATTATTAAAAATAATATAAATGGTTTTATATTTTTTAAAAGGAATAAAAAAAATTTCCCATTATAAAATAAATTCATTTCACTATATTTATTTCTACTTCCTTGCTATTACTACTTTTCGCATATTAAATGTAAATTTTTAGTAAAATTATTCTGCGCAGTTACAAGACATTACATATAATGCTTTCAAATTATACATATTCTGACTGTTGAAAGTTAAACATCAGAAATAATTTTAATATTAATTTTTAACTAAGTAATTTTATCTTCTATATTTATTCCATACTTAATGAATTTGAGAATTTTATTTACAGAACTAGTTTACAATATGGCGTAAATTGTTTAAAAAGATTAAATTATGATAGAGAAGCTTTAGAAGAAAGGAGAAAGAATTGTGAGATTGAAATAAAAGGTATATTTATTTCAATTTAATTATTTTATATGGATAGCTATAATGTACAGTTTTGTATGTTGATTGTTTATAATTCTGTAACTAATAAATATGAATGAATAAAATATCTAATATTGATTCTCACAGCAGAAACTAAATATAAGAATAGATGCATTTGCAAATTGTGGAGATATTTACTCTTATTAGAAGTGTGTATCGTGAAGAAAAAGTTCAAATTATTATTTATATTGCTGTTGATAATGATTAACTGACTTTATAATCTAAAAATTGTTTTGTGTTATCGCAAAACCTTTTATCAAGTGGTAACATAATTGATTATAAAATTATCATAAAAATAATTTTGACTCAGAATTTAAATAATTTAGTATTAACTTAAAACAATATAACATTTATGACAAAAAATGTCCTAAAGTGATCTGACTGAAAGATTTTTTAATGATTTTATATCTTTAATCTTTCAAATAACTCAGTACTCTTTTCCTGGCATTGAAGAGAATATTTCTAATTTTCAATATACATTGTTGTTAAAAATAGTTTATTAAATTAGTCTTTAAACACTGTCAACAGGGTACAGATTAAATTCTTAAAAGATTCTGTTTCTAGCAGGAATATCAGCTAAATTATTTAATGTACTGTTCCTCAGTTCAACAACTCGTGAATTTGATGTCCATCTCAACCATTTATATTAATTATAATTAACTCCACTTTCCAATATTTTACTTTAATTATTTTTTTCTTTATTTTTCTGTGTTCATTATTTCAATTTTCAGGTAAAACAAATTTTCAAATTGTGTCATTACATGAATATAATTACAGTAAACTTACTTCATCAGTTATTTTACTTTTGTAAAACGACTTATAAATCATCATTGTAAAACAATGATGATTTATAAGTTGTTTCTTTAAAAAATGCTCTGTTGATAGCAAATGGCTAATAAAATGCAAACAATCAGTTTTTATAAATATCTATCTGTTAGATTTTAAAGTAACCGTTTCATTTATTCAGATTACATTAATAAAATAAGATACTTCAGCAGTAAATTAAATTTAAGAATTCATTGCAATATTCCAAGTGATATATATTCAAAATGATGGCTGAAATTTATTACTTGGAATATTGTAATGAATTCTTAAGCTTAATTTATTCCCCAAGTTTCATCTATATATTCTAAACATATGAAATGCTCACTTTAATTTCTATACATTTATATCGTAAAATAAAATATATTTATCTTGATAAGAAATAATTCTGTTTTTCTCAATTGTGGTAAAAAAAAAAAAAAATCCCTGACAAATAGTATGATTAAAATATGATAATTCTTCTTGTACAACATGATAATATAAATTTCCTTAATTTTATTCATTTTTAAAGATTCTGTGTTAGTTTCTTTTAAAGGGAATTTTAATTAATTGTGCTCATAATAATTTTTTGTAGTCTTGAGAACTGTATTAATTACTATGTAATTATGTTGTCTACAAATGTTTGTCTTCCATGAAGAAAAATTAAAATGTGTATAAAATAATGTGCTTAAAAATTTAGATGCTTCTTTTTCTTTTATATTTTTTATAATAAAGCACTGAATATTATATTTTCCTTCCTTTAAATGGGCTTCTGGAATTAGTACTTGTAGTCAAGAAATCTGATTTCTATCCATTTTTCTCGCTGCTAAAAATGTATATCTGTGTTTTTTACTGCTTATTACTTTAGCCCCTTAATATTTTCTCCTATTGCACCAATTTAAAGGATACAGACTAATTGTAATTTTTACTGTCATCTAAGAGCATAATTTTTGCATACTTATCTTAGAAAACTGTTAATAGGTAAACAATGGATTTATCATGTATAAATTTAAAAAAAAATAAAATTCTATGTAAAATATATTTGAATGAATATTTTTAAGTAATGCTGCAATGACTTTTAAAGTATGATTAGTTTTGTTGTCTTGATGCTAATGATGTTTAATTTAATGCAAGTGTGCTTTCCCTCACTTTTTCATTTTTCAATTTAAGAAAAATTCTACTGTTATTTATATTTGAATACCTTTCATTTAACAAAACCATTATTCTATAAAATAAACAGGAGATTTCAATCTGTACATTTTACCTTTACTAAATAAAATATTTTGTTGAACAAAATATGTATGAAAATAGGAATGAGATTTTTCATGCAATCATGGGATACCATTTCACGAATCTTTATCAACAAAATTTTTTCTGCATTTATTGAAAATATTAACCAATTTATGTTTAAAACCATAGATCAATTAGTATGGCCTCAAATTATTTATCTTTATGTCATTGAAAAGCATTTCTCAATCGAAAGTCTCCACAGAAAATATATTTTATTTAATATATCATATTTTTACATGGTAAATAAATACTATATATTTAAAATTTGTGAAATGTTATATTTTATTTCAGTATGTTACATTTTGAACTTTAAATCTTTTATATCTTATAAAGCATATAGTTGAAATTTTAACGATTTGATTTTCTTTTGTAAATTTTTGTGTTATTTTAATTACTCCATGCAATTTTTAATTCTGATGACAGTTTTTCTATTAAATAAATTGTACTATCATGACATTTTTATATATATATATCACTAATCTAATCAATTTTTTAAAATTACTTTTCCATACTGTTATTTCATATAACATTTTTTAATTTTGTAACTTATTTTTCTCTCCATATAGATGTTCTTATTTGGTCAAATGATAGAGTTATCAAATGGGTTGACAGTATAGGATTGAAAGAGTTTTCTAATAATCTCATCGAATCTGGTGTTCATGGTGCTCTTATTGCTTTAGATGATGGATTCGATCATAACGCAATGGCTTTAGCCCTTCAAATACCCACTACAAATACACAAGTATATAAAATATTAAATGTCTTTGTTCATTAAAAAACATATTATTGTTTTTTAATAAAGGTGAAATTCAGTAATAATCAATTGTCTTTTATTCTATTGATATAATTACAAATAATTTTATTAATTATTTGTAATCAAATCAACAGAATATGAGACAATTAATTTATTTTTCATCAAACTGAAATTAATGTTCATAATTTTGACACAAATTATTTTTGAAGAAAATTCATTATTTTAAAAAAAAAACTTTCATTTTTTAGAAGCTTTTATATTTATGTTTCTATCTTTCAATTTTTTTGCTTTCTTAATGTATGCTCATATTTACCAAATAAATTTCTTAAACTTTTTAATTGCTTAAGAAATATTTTTTGTGCTTCAATTTTAGTTGTAAACTATTTTTACAAAATGAGAAAGCCTTGCAAAAAAATTAAAACATATAAAACTCATAGCATTCATTTTTAAATATTTTAAAAATTATTATTTTGTTTATCCCAAAAAAGAGCTAGAATAAATTGTCTTCATATTTTTTTGATAAATCTAATGGAAGAATGGTTAAAAATTATGATTATCAAATTAGAAATTTTTTAAAGATTTATATTTAGATTTTTTCCTTTAATTAATTTTTAAAATAAAATAAAAAATTAAGCATATTTAAAGTTGTGAATTTGCCTTTTTAATTTCATAACAGATTGGATTTAGAAAATTTTATAATGATCATTGTTTATGAGAAAGATTTAGAATGGATGTAACATGTCGATTTGTGTAGTTCTTATACTTATAGAAAAAAATTTTAGTTGTACTCCTCATAAAAATGTAATTTTTATTTTACTCAAAATAAAGTAACCAATTTTTATTTTTAAAATCATAAAAAAATCCGACAAGAAATAAAAAAAAATTCTTAGTCATCCTTAATGTAAAAATATTTTTTTTTAACTTCTATCTAATAAAAAACTGCATTTTCAAATTAATTTTCAGTTAAAAGATTAATATTTTATAACTTCAATTTCTTATTGATGTTTTTAAATTTATGATTTGTGATTTTACTCCTTGCCTTTTTTAGAAAAATATTTTTATGAACCTAAATCAATTTTGATATCAATGAATTAAATGTATTTCCTTTCATCCTTCTAATACTTTTTTTACCCATTTTTTCATATTTTTAGGCTAGGCAATTATTAGAACAAGAATTTAATAATTTATTACTTAAAGGAACAGAAAGAAGACCAGATGAAGTAAATACATTATTAATACCATTTATCTATTCTTATCTTATTAAACAAAATTACTAAATCTACCTTTTTTATTAAAACCAGATTTTTTATTCAGATTTATTATTAACAGATTGCTTTAAATAATAATAATAGCATGCATAAATAATAACAGTTTTATAATATTTATTTATGTATTTACTTAATAATGAATTTTATACATTTGCAATTACTATGTTTATTATAGTTTATTTAAAATTGTTGAATGCCATTTTAGAAATGAATTTATTCTAATATAGAATATATACTAAATCTTTCTGAAAATGAATTTAGTCATTTGATTAGTTATATATGTTAGCCAAATATTTTTACTCATAAATTATCCACAAAAAAAGGCGAATATAATGTAAAAAGTGAAATAATCTTTTGAATTTATGTAAAATAGGTATAAAAGAAAAATGTAAATAATCAAACATTATTTTCTATGTGCAATTCATTTTAATTAAAAATTGTTTTTTAATAGCTTATTGTCTATACTTTCAGGACAACACATCTATTTTTATGTTTGAATGGATATTATGTTTTAAGAACTTATTGAAAATTCTTATCATTAGAATGTATACTATAATTCATTATTGCAAATGTATAGTTTTAACAATGCTTTATAAATCCAAATTCAGTGTTTAAAGTGTGAAGTGAGCTGGTAGCTGAAAGGTTAGCCCTATATCTTTCATTTCAACAGTTTGTGGGTTTGAATCCCATCTTGTGCATTATTGTTTTTAGTGATTCAGAATCCACTTTAAGTTGGAGGTACCATTCTAATTAGTCATAGTATAGAAAAAAAGTAACCGTCTGAAGCTTTACCAATGAAGCATCCTGTGCTACTTTCACTCGATAATTATTTTAAATATTTGGAATATATAAATGCTAGTCTGCAAAAGAATTTTACATTGTTACTAGCAATATAATTATTATATTTGAATTTGTAAAATGTAAGAATTGATTTATAGCACTGAAAAAGCAATTTTTTAGTGCTTTAGGTTTTAGAACATTCTAATCATTCACCTCCTATACATTTTTTCTCTTTGCTTATAAATGTTTTTCCCTACAAAAGAAGTTTATTTCGATATAAAATATGAGATTATTTAGGTATAAAATGTAGCATCAAGTAAAAACAAAGAATTTTTTGAAAAACTCATTATCTTCAGAGGGGTTAAAGGTAGGAAAATAAGCATATTTCTACTATATTGCATAATTTTTTTACAATCAGTGAGCTATGAATGTATACCGATAATTTATACTAAAAGCTACTACAATATAATAATTTTGCTTCAAATCGTTGTAAATTTTATACATCATTTAACTTTTGTAGTTATGCATGCACTATTCAATTTTAATTGAGGGAATAAAATGAAAATTCTTCAAAATTTAGATTTGTTTTTCTGTGTAAAAAACTGTGTTGCTTTTATTGAATTAAAAAATTTTATAATTGAAATCAAAAATACATGTATGGCAGAAAATTAACATTTAAGATTTTACTCTGTATTAATGAACCCATTGTGGTGACTTAATACATTATTCTGGGGTCTATTTTAAATGATTATTCTAAGTAGAAAAAATCTTAGAATAATCATTTAAAAATTATTTATTACTTAGAATCATTCATTTACATAGAAAATTTCATTTACATTGATTCATTATGTAGTAACTTTATTTGGCTTGGTAAACAGATTTGTATAGTAACGAATTACATTATTTTAAATATATGTATATATCTCACTCTTTGAAATCATTTTTAATACTTTAAGTAAAAAAATATTGAATGTGTATCTTGTGGTTTCAGGCACATAAACATGCTGTTCACACTGTAGGGACCCATCATAATGTCCAAGGTGATCGGTTGGTTTGATGGAAGAAAGCACTTAAATCTGATTGATGTTGTGATTAATTTATTAAGTAAGGTTTAAATGAGAATGTAGTCTATTCTTCATGTATTGTACAGAAAACTTGTTGCGAGCTCACCTTGTAATATAGAAGCACATTTGTACAAACGCCTTCTTTTAAATCATGTGCATTTTCTTGTTGTAGAACATGGGAACCCTAAAATTAAAACTATTGAACTTAAGGATAAACTTTCCTATAATTCATCTGGAAAGGGCAAAAACTCATACTTCATTTGTTTTTCATTTTACAATTTATTTATTTTATATGTTTTTCTTAAGTATGAGCGTGATGTCTGTTTTGTAAAACATTAGGATTATTGTCATACTTCTTTTAACTATTTATCGTACAGTATTGAGGTTTTAAAAACTCTTATTTTTAATTGAAGTGACCTAATGTGTTGCTGAAGGAAATGTGGAAATTTGAATCATTGTTAGTCTTTCAAATTTAAATTTACAATTCAAATCTATGATAAAAAAAATTCATTAAACTATTCGAAAATGTCATTTTTATTATTATTCAAACCATTAAAATGATGAGTTATGAAGCTAAGATTGGCACACTAAAGTGATGAAAACTGTATTTAATGGTTGATCTTCTGAAAATGTATGTCTAGATTACTTATATATATATGTATATGTTGTTTTAGAAGAATATTGAAATTAAATGTAAATAAATGTTTTATTCAATTAAACATTTTTTTTACAAAAAAAAACAATATTTATCAATGAATTTCATTTCATAGCATTATAAACCTGTTCTTATAATCAAAATAATAAAGTAGTCATACCTATTATCCAAATATCATACCATAATAGGATAAATGTGTCAGCAAATAGAAGAAATATATAGCTTAAACTATTTATCTTGTTTTTAGCTCATTTTTTAAATCATTATATAGAAAACAAATGTTATCTGTGATAAGAGAGGGGAATAAGTGATGATACTCTCTAACATGAAGCTGGCTTGTAATTTGCTTAATATTACCATGCAATTTGTTTACAATTATTGTTGCTTTGTCATTTCACAAAAAGAAACTATGTAGTTTTCTAAGTGTATATTTGTAAATGTTGGTTGTGAAAACAATTATAAAGAAAATTTCATTGAGCAATTTTATGTCGACTATATTGAAGTAAAATGATTATTCAGTATAAAAATGGTTTTAATGGAACATTTTTTATTCATTTGTATGACTGCTGCTGCTACACAAAATTTCAAGTATCATGTTTATTTATTTCAGTATTTTTAACTATGTATTAATATTACAATATAAACTTGTCATAATGAATAATTCAAATTTAGATATTGACTTTTTTTAAATATTGTTTTTATTAAGTACTCTTTTAGTAATGTGTCAAATTAAATATGTTGAATTGCTAAAAATATATTCCATTATTAAATACAATCCTGCCACCTATTGGAAAGAATACTTAACTGACTTGAAAGCTAAGCAGAGTGAATTAATCATTTAGAAGAATTGAATGAAGACACAAAATGTTGGCCTTGGAATTAATTCCTTACTTTACCAAATTGAAGAAAACTCTTAAATATCACAAAAAACAAAAATTATAGTTTAATAAAAGTATATAGGTAATTATTTTATATAGAAATTTATTTTTTAAATCTTTCATTTAATATTTTTTTATTTATACTACTGCGGTATTTCTTGGAAGTTTTCATCTTTGTTGCAACTTGAAAATTTTCAATGCAATCTGTATTTGAATAGATGCGTTTAATTTATAATAAGATTAATGTTATTCATTACACTTTCAAAATTGTGGCATACAAAACACTTTTTTATTAAAGTATTCCAAAAAACATACATAAAAATATTTAAAATTTATCATTGTAGTGTGAACTATTTATGAGAATTTTGTTCAGTATTAATGTAAAATACAACTGAAATTACATTTTAAAAATCAGTTGCTAATATTTTTAGCCATTTATGAAATGTTTACTGTTGAACATTCTAGTCTGCATTTTCCTGTGGGAATCCTGCTAAACTTTGCTACAATATTAATAAACCTCATGCATAGATTTAAATCCTTTTAAAAATATCTATTATTCATCTAATTTAATTATTTTTCTACAGATATATAATGTAAATCATTTAAGTTTATCATAAGACAAACTAATTTACAATTGTCATTAAATACAAAGGAATTTTCAGAAATAATGCTTCTGAAACTTCAATAATTTATCTTGTTTTGAGCTATTGTAACCATCAGTTCTTTTATTTGACTAGTTTTTTTTTAAACTTTAAATCCTATTATGTGAGTTAAATGAATTTTGAAGTTTAAAAACCATTTTCAGCATATTCTAAAAAATTTTTGTATTTGATTATATTTGTTTTTTATACATTATTTGTAATGTTTCCTGATCACTTAATGATATTATTGAATTGAGAAAAATTTATTACAAATTAGCTGTAGTATTCAGAGTGGAAGTTTACAGAATAGCAAATGATAATAAACTGTGAAGTTAGAAGGGTCCAAGTATATACTCAGCAATTTGTCATTTATCTAACAAATTTTATAAACCGAGACTTTTTTCATTCTTAATGTAACATTTTCTACTGCATTACTTGGGCAGTTCTGTATGTCGTTTTCAGTACATTGTTGGCAATTTTTATTATGGCTCAGAATAACAAAAAAAAAAAAAAAAAAAAAACATTTGTAATATTCTAATTTGATAGTACAAAGAAATGCAGAATTTTCTACCTTATACTCCAATAGACTAGAATGTTTTAATTTTTGCTTGATTAACTCTTCTGTAAACAATCATTTCTGTAATTAAAGGTTTCACTAAAAAGTTTTATTAATGTGTAATGGAATTGAAACAATTCTCTGATGTGTACATTATAGCTGCAGCACAATGTGCAATATATTCTGTGCATTAACAAGTGTTGAGAATGCAGTGGGTATCACTGAGCTGGAAAAAGTTACTATCTGTCTTCCCGAAACTTGATGCTCTTTGAAAGAGTAATTTTATGAGTGATAAATGGCTGCAATAAGTAGGTATTTTAACTTTATTAGTATAAAATATATTTTGTAGGATTGCAAACAAAAAATTAATCAGTGATTATAAAATATATTTTTAATTTGATAAACTTGTGTGTAAAAGAAATTCCACCATAAAGTCTTTAAAAAATGTCACTTCTTTTATTGACATTTAATTATAATAGTTGAGCATTTTAATTTCATTCTATCATTTGTTAAATGTGCTAAAGTTTAAAGTAACTGATTTTTTAACTCTAACGGCATTTTATAAATATTTTTCATTTTGTACAACCACTTTTGATATATGTTATTTAAGCTCATGTAACAATATAAATTGTAGTGATTTATTACAAGCGTTTGGATGCAATTCTTAAATATTCAGAATTATATAATTCATGAAGTCAGAATTATTGTATAGATAACATGTTTTTGTTCTGTTTTATTTGATAAATAAAATTTTCTCAAGTAAATTGTCTGTTTTAATGCAATTTCCATTGACAGAGCTAAATATTTAATCAGTGATTGAAATTTAAACTGCATATTTAAAATTAAACATCGTGCGATTAAAGTAAAAATTAGCATGCATCTCTGTGACAGTTAGCTTAATGGGGACTCAAGTTTTAAGCATGAAGTTACATGCTTTGAAATTATCAAATGAATGCCCTTTATTTAATTTTACAAGAGGAAATAAGTAAGTTTATAATGCTTTAACATTAATAAATATTATACAATTTTGCATAAAT
>JAPDSC010112208.1:0-29477 GCA_026290005.1 Latrodectus geometricus | reverse complement strand
TTTGTTAATGTTAATAATTATTCTTAACATTAGTAATAGTTTAAGTAACATTATTTGTTAATGTTAATAATTATTCTTAACATTAACAAATAATGCTACTTAAACTATTAAAAATGTTTTTGCGTCAAAATTACTGCAATACCCCAATTAGAGAATACAAATTGTCTCTGAATCTGATAAATACGTTACTTTCCGTAAAAAATTAAAAAAATTCTCAAGAAAATCATTTTGAGATATATTTGTTTATACATAGATGCATTTGCAAGTATGATGACCATATTCCATAGGAAAAATGTCCAATTTATGTATTTGTAAAAATAATTTTTGTTAAATAGTTATATAATTAATAAAAGAAAAATTTAAATAATATTAAAAATATTAAAATAAACTATAAATACAATATTAAAAAAACCTTTCATATAAATAAAAAGTATCTACAATATTTAAAATACACCTATGACATATATAAATATACTATACACACATATATACATATGAAGTATATCAAAATTATGCTAAAAATAAAATGATAAGTGAATAGGATTTTTTTAAACTGAAATGACGTGATTAGTTTACATTCAAACGAACCACTTGCTTAAAGTTTGCTTTACTAAAATTTTGTAGTTTCTATTCTTATACTAATAAAAGTATGTAACAAAATATTGAAATTTTTTTTTTAAATTATTAAAATACTCTATTTTAGCGGGATAATATAAATTTATTATTTTCGCAATTTTATTACTGAATTAGACTAATTTTCTGATCAATGAAGTTTCCTTGACACATATTTTGTTTTAAGTATAAAAAAGGATTTTAAATGTATTTGCTTAACAAACCTTCAAGCTTTGTGAAAGCTAACTAAAGATTGACAGTTATGATTATGGAAACTAAACACTGAATTTAATTATATTTATTCATGGGTGCGAAAATGTTATACATATACTTCTAAATTAATCATTCAATTTAATGATAAGTACAATGAATATTTAAAACTATTTATAAAATTCTCTTAATTTTAATACGATAAAACTCATTTTAAGCTATGTAAGTTATCATAATTTATAATAATTTATAATATAATATTTAAAAGAATATTGAAATTAGAGAAAATAATATAGTATCGTTATCTGTAATATTTCATAAAGTATATAATTTGTAAAAATGCGCTTATAAAAAATTTGTTAAATAATCCTTTAGCATCTCATAATTTGCATTTTTTTAATTTTTTTCATATCATTCACCAACAGCTACAATTTTACAAGAAAATTAAATCTTAAAAAATCTAATAAAATAGAATGAAGTTAAAAACATTTTAATAGCATTATATTGTAGTATTTCTTTATTCCTCAAAATTTTGAAACTAAATATTTTAATATATTTAATGTATAATATAATGAATTATCTTATATATATATATTCTATACTATAGTGTTTACTTTGAAGTTTTGAAATTTAGTATAATTTATAACATTTAACAGAATACAGAAATTTATGAAAAAATATTTATCATGATACTCAGCAATATCTCATGAAGTGCATACTTTAATATACTTCATAAAATGATGCAAAGGAAAGAATTCTACAGAGAGAATTAGTAAGTTATTCTGTAACATCTTATCCATATTTATCATTAATTTATTAAAAGTTTTAACCTATTTGTACAACTTTACCAGAAAATTAAATTTTACGTTACTTAGGAAAATATTCATAGCTTTATCTAAATAATAAATCTTACATTGTATAACAAAATATAGACTTGCAAGAAAATTGAGTCCTTTTATTGTTTATAAAAATACTGATATCTTGTAGAAAAATTAAACCCTTATATTGTTTGCCAAAGTATTGATAGCTTTACTAGAAAATTAAGTCTTTAGATGTCAAGAAAACTAGTATAAAATTAAAATATTTTTAACGGCTTCAAGAGGTTTCAACGAAAGTTGTCTAGCAAAGTTTGAAATTAAAAATTTAACGGTATCATAATTTTACACCTAACATTTTCATAAATTTTACTCAGTATATAAAGTATATAAAATATTTCACACACGCATTTAAGCTTTAGCAGACCCCAAAACACCATTACGTAAGAGCTAAAATTATCAATTTCAAGATGAGGATACTTAAACGAGAGCTTCTTTAACAATGCCGATAAACAAGAAACTAGGAGCATTCCGATGACCTTCCGCCTGTGAGTGATTGGATCGGGGCCATTGATTGCCACTGATAAAAACACTGTTTTGGCAGCCCAGTATTTATCAGCTTTTGACACCAAATCCGACTTCATGCTCAATATCTACTACGGCCGATACGCAACATTTCTTAATTCCAGGATGATTTATTAATGAACGCGTTCTAGTTGTCTATCATGGGACGTGACCAGATGATTAAGAATTGTTTCAATCTTTTGTTCAGCGATATTTTTTTGAAAAATGTTACAGCAATGTTACATTTGTGTTACCGGTATCGTAAATTGTGACACGTTTTTCAGATATTTTAATGAAGCAATAAAATTTCTAAATTAATGAATCATAAAACAAATTTCATCTTTCCTTCTTAAAGCAGAATAATTAAGAAATTATTAGGCGTTTCCTATTTAATTAGTCACAACACAGATTAATTAGAAACAAATTATGTTTCTTGATACTAGAGACATGACAAAGCATTTTATTATTCAGTTCATATAAAAATGAAATCAATTTTTATTTATTAACTGAGTATCAAAGTTCATTAAAGAAACAATAATTAATGTATGGATATTGTCATTAAAAGATTCAACAATAAGTTCTAAAATTTAGCTATATGAGAAAAATATACAAAAAAAATCTTACTTATATATTCGTAAATAGGTATTGAAAAAATGCCACATAACTATTTTATAATTATTTGAAAAATGATAACATTTTAAGATGTACTTTTCTCTTTAAGGTAAGATTTTGAAAGATAAAACATGAAGCTCTCTCTCTTACATAATTAGTTTCTAGAGCAAATATTATTTTGAAAAAAAAATATTTGCACTTTATAATATTTTTGTTGCCAAAAATTTTATTGTGAAATTTCAAGTTGAGTAGTTAGCTCTCGTAGCATTAATTTAACAGTTCTTGGCTTCGATTCTCATGTCTAGTGTGGGTGTGGGTGTTTTTGAATTCACTTTAAACAGTAGATCTTGACTAAATTAGCCCTCTTGTGTAAAACATAACCCTAGAGGGAAAAATAAATCAAATTCAGAATTTATTGCTTAATTTGCATAATAATTCTATGGTATCACTTAAATTAAACTACTATATTATAGTTTATTAAAGAGATAATTATCAAATATTGAATGATTTTATTAAATATTTTTGAACAGTATAGGTTTAAATCTCTCTATTGGTATTTAGTTTTATTAGAAGATAGAGGAAAAATTAATAATTTATCATAAATAAAGCAATAATCGACACAAAATATGTGGGAATAATACCACAAAACTATTACGAAATTACTTCAGAAAATTATATGAAAATTATGATATAGGATAGTTATTTATGCTTAATGAATATGAGAATTCTATAAAGATATTTTAATAAGATGATTATAGCTATTGAAGAGCATATTGAAAGAAAAACATCTATGACAATTATCATTCTTATAGTTTTCCACGGTTAATGTTTAATAATGCTTTTTCCATAATCCCTGCTCTAATTATTAAAATGTTAATTTCATGTCCTATGCTACAGCTAAGAAACGTGTAATAAAAGTATAAAAATAAGAAAGTATTTGCCATCCTTCGAGATTTATCATTGATATTAGATGAAGAGACAACTCAAACTACTGAACGTTAGTGTTTTGTGGTATAAAAGGGAAAATTGTTACATTCCTTTGCATATCACAAAATATTTCTTATTCACGCATCACATTCTTGTATGTCTTATTCACAAAAATTACCAATATTGCAATAGAAAACATGTTATATTTTTAAAGAAAAGAATAGTGATACAGATTTGTGGTTTACAAGAGAAAGATTTTTTTGTGAAAAGCATTCAATAAAATGCAGTGGAATGATTTCTGTTACAATCCTTTCATCAAGGCAGAATGATTAGTCTAGATTGCCACCACTATCACCTAACTTTAACACAGCCAATTTCTGGATGTGGAGTTGTTTGAAAGAACTTGTTTAAAATTCACCTTCATTAATCTTGACTGAGCTCAAGCATTCAGTCTGTTTTGAAGCTTCTGTATTCATTCTTAGGTGTTTCATGTTGCTGTAACGGGACTTGTGAGTCACCTTTATGATGTCGCAGCGAGCGTTAGCTAACATGTTGAATAATTAATATTGCGTGAATTAATAAATGGAATACACTGTTATCCTACTTATTTTCATTACATTTCAGTTTTCAATGGCCTCTCCTAGGTCTTTTTTTCCAAAAAAAAAAAACTTTTTACTAAATAAAATCAAAATTCTAAGTAAACATTCTTATAATATCCACTCATTATTCCTTCATTTTTTTACATGGCTAATATTTCAATGAACTTTTGACTCATCCGGTATAAACATTTAGTAATCTTTAGATAGAGTTATGCTGTTTCGTATGTGAATTTGTGAATTACTTTATTGTGTTTTTTTTATTTACATTATTCAATATCTGTTTGCTTTAGAATTTTAACTACTTATTTGGATAACTGAATTGTTCAATAAAATAATGCTTACTGCATTTAAACTTTCTAACACAGAGCTTGAGCATATATTTAAAAAATATTATAAGAAATCTCATAAGAAAATTCTTTTTCATTATCTTATGAGAGATCAACAAATTTTCTTATGAGAAAATTCTCATAAGAAAATTTGTTGGTTGCTCATAAGTCAAATCATATAATTTACATACAAGAGAAATTCTATCTAAGAGTACTATTTGCAATGAATACTAAACCACAAAGGCAAAGATAAGAAGCTCAAAATATCTGAACTGAATTCAGGTGACTCAACCATTTAGCAGCTTTCGTTTAATCATTTCGCAGAGTATGATTATTTTATCATTGGTTATGACCTAACCATAGAACTAAGAGAGAAAGTTACAACTAATTAAATTCTAATTTTTCTTGAAAATTATTCAAAATCATGAATCATATAAAATATATTTTTTTTTATTTCCTTAATTTATATCTAAGAGGAAGCCCTATCAATATTGCTCAATTGATATCCTAATGGATGTTTCTAAGGGAATTGTATCTACTGTAAAGCTCTTTTTAATATCGTCAGTTTATTATTGGTGATATAGAATATATATTGTATAGTGATGAGGCTGAATCTAAGAGGTGGAGTTGCTTGCTTTCGTTTGTTTATTGGATATGGCTATTTGCAAAAGCATTTACATCTTATTTAAGTCAAGGATTTGGTTTGTATCGCTCAGTGCTAACAGAGGTATATGGATTGTAACCACCTCAGGCATTGCTTTATTGTCTTAAAGTTTCATGAAGATAACTGTACGGACGCTATCTTTAATTCTTTTTATGCTTCATCATTACTTTTTTGTAATGCTCGTCAACTAATGGAAAGATGCCAATGAGGGTAGGATAAATAAAGTTTACGATTGCTTCCTTAGGCAGCTTTTCATGAGTTGCAATGATACCACTAGTAATTTCTCCTTTAAGTGTGCCTGCAATGCCTTTCTTCTTCTAGCTTGATACAAGGTAAACAAGAAAGTTCTTGCTATTTTTGCGTTGCCATTGAATGAACTGAGAATAAGTATGCAAATTAGCGTATGATGTAGTTGATATACCATCAATCGAAAGTAGGAATATCAATATACATAAAAGTAACACCATGTATGTTCATTAAGATTAACTCCTACAGTAGCGAAGAGAAATGGGCGTGTCGAAGGAGCTCGTTTGGGTTATTTGCTCTACGATTTCAAAGCGGGCTTATCAGCTGCTGCATGAAGTCGCCGAATATATTAAGCGTTTGGGGATAGTATTGTGAGTGAATGTATGAAAAGGCATTGGTTTCACAAAACCCAATCTAGAAATTTGTCCCTCTATGAAGAGGATCGCATAGGACGACCACTGGACTTGGATGACGAAACCCTGCAAGAGGCGATTGAGTAGGATCGTAGTCAAACGCTGATGGGAATCTATAAACAAAAACAAGTGACAGCTTGTTTATCATTGCTTTCTTGCCCTGTAGCACATTCATATTCAATCAAGTGCTGACCAGTGACGAAAATTGGGTGCTATATAACATTCCCAAACGTTCCAAATATTGGTTGTCACCCTAATATTGATATTGTTCCGTAGAGCCGAAGACAAGCATTGCCCCCACACAAGATTATGTTTTGTGTTTAATGGACTAGTCATAATGTGGTTCACTATGAACTACTACCAAAGGGGACAAATGGTCAGTACTGACCTATACTCGCAGCAATTGGAGAGTGTGCAACAAAAGAAGATATTGATTAATCGCAAGGTTTTACTGTTCTTAGCTGATGTCGCACTGGTGGCTAGGAATGACATACAGAAACTCAGTTGGGAACATTCTGTCATCCTGTTTATTCACCTAACTTAGTACCATTAGATTACCACATCTTCCATTTCTAACTGGTAAAACGCTCCTTGGGTTAGGTACAGGGGATTTGTTTGGTGTTAACTTAACATCTTCCATTTCCTGGGCAATCTTCTTCAAAGAAAATCCTTTACTAATAAAGCAGATTTGCGCCAAGCACTCAAGGGTTTCTTAGCGTCCAAATCTTGTTAGCTTTACCGCAAGGGAACTGCACAACTGGAGACACGTTGGTAGAAGGTGATGGATGTCGATAGTGACTACTTCGAGGACTAACAATAAACTACTATATTTGTAGGTGATGTTATTTTGGAACGTTAAAAATGGCAAGATTTTTCTTGTTTACCTTGTAAAAACCACATTTAAAGAATAACTATCAACTATAAAGTGTTTTATCCTTCTGCAAAATTACATCAAATTATTTCTCACATGTTCTTATATCTAAGAAATGTTTTGGTTTGGGTATTATCACTTCTCCCTCTATAGTATTCTTTTTCGATGAATCAACAATTTTTTGATATGTGATGAGGGTAGCTTCAACTGGAATCTAGAATTTAAGATGAATTTCAATCATCTGTGCAATCATTCACATCCGAGGTTAGAATCAAACTCATTAACTCCTCAACTAAATGCTAGATTTTTAAGAATTTAGCCGAGAACTTGCCGGTAATTTCAGTAAGAAGCTTTAAGGTAATTAAAATAATAATCTAAATTCTTGAACCACAATAAAGCAAATTTCCTGGAAAATAAAAATAATATATAATTGCATGATTTTTTTTACAGATTAAATGTTATTATTACTATAAACTTTGTAGAATATAAATTAAATTTTTTTTAACGAATTTCTGAAATTTTTTAATATTAATATATTATTTTAAAAAATATTTTATGTGCAATTGCCACACATAAAAAGTTTTAAAAAATACCGCCAAAAAGTATTATAAATCACTTTTTGTATTAACTTATTTTTAAAACAAAAATTATTCCTTTTTAAGGTAGAAAAAATTACATTGTGTTATGAACAAACGAATAAATCAGCTATTATTATATATTTTCTGTTATTATTATTAACTAAGCTATTATTATTTATTTTAGTTTAAATGAACACAATATTTAAACATTGTTACAATTCTTTTATAAAGATGTAAGGAAATTCCTCAGTCAAGAACCTATTATCTATAAAACCACTGTTTTTTTTTTTTTTTTTTTTTTTTTTTTTTTTAAGGAGATTTTTCACCAGTAGTATAAAAAATTTAATCACCATATTACAAAGCACACATTCCTTAAAAGTTCAAGGTTATATAAATCCCTCATTTTATTTTCAATTGAAAACTTTACACGTCCTTATAAGTAACTACATCGGGCATTTAATTACTGATAAAGCGATTAATGCAGACATTCTTATTATTTGATAATAGAATTTTAGCTTAAACACAAGGATATAGTTCAAGATCACTGTTGATTGAAGAGTTATCCCTTAGGGTCTTAAACATCGTTTTATGATGGGTGTGTCAATGTTCAGATATCGCAGCAGTGTGGCATATGTTTACAGTTCTATGTTGACCTGAATATAAAATCAGTTTTTCAATGTGTTTAATCGAATTTATTGAATGGCAGGTGGTATGAATCATGGCAGTTATGACACAGAATATATCGCCCGAGGAAGATAAGTACTTAATTCTTAAGTCATAAATTATAAAATTATGAAAATTAAAAATACAGTTTAACCTTCTGTTAATAAATGTGCATAATTTGTTGAATGAAATATTAATGTATATATTATCTTCAAAATTGATTGATAAATTTAAAATAAATGTAATGAAGTATTGAAATACTTGCATATATTTATTTTTGCTCTAAAATCTTAAACAAAAATTGCAAGGATTATTTTGATTCATAAACCAAAATCTAGATTATCCTAAACTATCAAAAATCTTGTTTTGTCTGAAAATAAACATATGCATTAAATAATTTAGTAAAACTTAATAAATATTTTTATTAATAGTTTTGAATACTATGAATATATACTATATTATATTACTATGCATGTTATTGCAAAGAATATTTAAAATTTTAATGTAGTAGGTAGGGAAGGAATAATTGCTTATTGGCTATTTTTTTTACAAAGAAGAAACTATTTCAATGGAATCTACTATTTAAATATTTTAAAGCATTGCCCATTCTGCTCAGCAAAAGTGTAACTAAGCAAATAAAGTTTGAAAAATTTTAAATTTTTTATCCAAGCTGATTTAAGATATGTTAGGATGAAATGTGTCAAAATTCCAATATATTTACTGAAAATAATATAATGTTAAAAATCAATAAATTTATCCGTAATTAAAAGAGATCTAAAAATCCCTAAATATTGCATTTTCTCTTTAAAACATTATTAATTGTAAATGTATTATTATTTAGTAGTTTGCAGCATTAAACATTTTGAAATGGCATATCACTTTGTTTTCTGTTGTAATTGATGATTTTAAATTTAAAATGTTTTAATCAAAATCGATAAGTTTTTGACACTGAATATTATTTTCTAGCTTTTTATCCAAGCCATTTTGGGAACCTTCAATAATAAGTTTCGAATGTTTTTACAAAAAATAAAAAAACAATCTTTCAATAGCACATATAGCTTTTTGAAACTGGTAGACCAGAAAGAAAGAAAATTTTTATCTCTAGCCAGAAAGAAATGAATGACGATAAATTTAAACTCGCAAATTTTGAAAAAAAAATACAAATAAGTTTTCACATTGGTCTATTCAATTAGTTTGGAAACTAAATGACAATTTGATTTTCAAATTCAATATAATTTTGCAATTCAGAAATTGAAAAGTCAAGTTTAAGTTATTGAATTAATTTAATGTTGATGATCCTTAATTTTTTGAATATTTGATAAAATCATTATAGTGATCATACAAAAATGGTTTTTGCAATTAAAAAAGGTTTGAAAGTCATAAGACATATATTTATCTTTAAAACGCTGTTTAAATTAAATATAAACAATTTTGCATTTAAATCAGCTTTATATGTATTAGCAAGTTATGTATGTGTGAATGTGTATGTGTGAATGTGATGATACCGTACAGAACAAGCATTATGAGCAAAGCCTTTGAGTTCTTATTCTTTTTATAAATTAAATCTGCTTTCACCTCTCATGCTATGTGAATAACTAGAGAACCAAAAGAATTTTAAACCTACCAAAAATCCTCATATAAAAATCCTCATATAGCATGGAAATATTTTTGAATTTGGGAAAACTTTTATGAGTAGTTTAATAGCATGGAATACTGTATCTAATCTATTCGAAATAATTATTAAAGGAATGATTAATTAAGAATGAAACATTGGAGATAAAATTTTAAATTAAATAATATTTTGTTTCTATGAATAAGAGATAAATCGTTAAGTCTGAGAAGAATCAAAGGTGGAGAAAAGAAAGAATTTTGCCGAAAGATGAGAAGGAAATGGGGTAAACGCATATAGTGACAAAGAATATAGGCCTGTAGTTACAAAAATTCGAAACTGCGTAAGCGAATTTAAAAAAGGAGAGCAAGTATTTTTTATATATTATTAGCCTTGTTTTAAGTTGTATACATACAGACACCAATAAAATATTATGTATATCTCTTTCACTCCTCGTAGTGAATAGTATAACGACCTAAAGTCATTACACAGTCTTTTAGTGTTTTTACGAAAATTTTAGGCCATTAGGACGTAGATATTAATAAAGTATTTTATCTCTTTTTGACACCTAGTAGGAAACAGCATGACGATCTGAAGTCACTGTCCACATCCTGGTTAACCCCTTTCAGGAGAACTTTTTATTTTATAGTGGGCAAGTCGTATTCACGCATCGCAAGGGAGAAACACCCATATAGACAGACCTGAAGGTGGAAAGAAACAGTGCAACATTCATCTCCAGTAGTTCAACAGTGACTGAGATCGAACCCAGGACTAGTCAAAGAACGGTGTCTTACTACAAGGCCATTGCGAGCCTTATTTTTCTTTTTCAAAGCTGTCTTATATAGAGATATGTATTTGTTAAAAAAGTAGTTACATCTTACATATATTTAAATGATAAATCTAATTTCTGAATCAAAACTATTTGTATATAAATATATCTTGAAAATATTACACATATCGAGCTTTACATATTGTAAATAATTAATTAATGATTGAAAATTAAATAATTTATACTTTATTATGTAGGATATATATGTATTTATTTAAGTTTCCTCTTCTATACCCTAGCTAAATGAATAAAGGTGAAACAAATTTTTAGAATCGATTCTATTATATCGATTATTATTCTATTAGACAAACAGTAGAATTCGATATTCTATGCTGTCATTATTTAATACAACAAATGTTAAGCATGCTGGAATTTGATGTGTAATAACAATACAATATTTCGTT
Organism: Latrodectus geometricus; assembly: GCA_026290005.1. NCBI lineage: Eukaryota > Metazoa > Arthropoda > Arachnida > Araneae > Theridiidae > Latrodectus > Latrodectus geometricus. The sequence goes on along the minus strand of JAPDSC010112208.1, from coordinate 18,535 downwards.
GTTTTAGTGTAATCTTAACCTATGGTTAGAGATAACTCTGTGCACATTTGACCTATTTAATGAATAAGCAACATGACGAAAGGCTTACGTCATAACTTACTATATTATGTTTTTTAAACAATGGAACTAAGTTGCATCATTTATTTCCATTTTGTGCGTTACATTCCTTAATGATAATTCAAATTTCCGATAGAAACGTGACGTTTTAAATATTTCTGTTTTGAAATTTTCAGTGTAATTAAAGAGTTTATAGAAGTTTTATATGCATAAAACAAACTTAGTTTAAAATGAAATATTAAAAAGAAACAATCTGCAAAATTAAAGAAAATATGTCAGTGTAAGAAAGGTACTTAAGCGACTAATTCCTTTAATAAAAAAAGTATTTCAGTTTGTCCTAATTATTTTTAAATTCAAATGTCAAATTTTTAAACACTGTTTGTTGTGGGTAATTTAAATTTTCTTTGACCACATTTCTCATTGTTATTCATGCTGAATCGCTAATTTTTATTATACCTCATTAAAATGCTACTTAATGCTAAGTTTCGTATCTCTTGCTCAATTTTTTTCCTCAATAAAGTGGGAATTTAATAAAATAACTGATTTAATCAGAAGGGAATAAAAATTTATTTAAAATGCATGGCAAATTTTTTGTTTATACATGTGAGTAACATATGAGTTAATATTTCTGTCTTATTATATGTTTGTTCTTTTTCAAAGTTAAATTTAATTTTAAATTACATTCAAGATATTTTTTTCATAATATTTCAATTTACTAAATTTAATTCACTTAAATTTTCATTATTGCATAATTTACTAATTAAATTTGATTTACTATATACAAATCCAAAAAACTAAATTAACTATGTCATAAATTTGTATATTTCAAATATCATTAACTTTTAACAATGACTGACTGACTGCTAAATGAGCTATAGAAAGTTTTGGACATAAAGTTTTTGAATTCAAAGCAGGCGTAAGACGTTAATCACCATCTTTACTAATAGCAATTAGAACATGTTAATAAGATATTGGTCGCACTGTCCTCCTAGTGAAATGATATCTATGAATCCATGATATATGTAATCCATGTCTGGAAAAAAACAAATCTTCCGAAAATCTGATTGGTCCCTAGAATAAAATTACTAGGACCCTCACACTTTCAGAAGGACGGACAATAATATATTTTCTGGTTATTCTACTATATAAGTTGTCATTAATTTAGACTCTAAAAGAGATGAACTTTGATATAATAAAACTGGATGGATGTTTGAGGAAACAAATATTTAAGTTTGATAGTAAATCAATGTTAATAAAAGTATCAAATTTTGATAAAAAGGAGAAGCGTATAAAAATTTATCAAATTCCTCAAAAAAAAAAAAAAAAAAACTTGATAATTAGACAATACCAAGAGTTCAAATAGTTCGGAAATATGTTAAGATCTATTTGACTGCAATATTTTTATTTTTTATTTATTTGGGTATGGCAGAAGTTAGTGATACATCTTAAAACAATAATGAGTGAGGTAGTAGCATGTAATTTGAAGTGTGTGAATTTTAGGTTGATTAATTATTAGTGTAAAACAGTATGAGGAAATTTTTAAATACTCACCTTGTGATAGATATGCTTTTTAAAACGAAAAAGGCCGTCTTGTTCCATGAAAATGCAAAGAACCCAGCCCAAAATGCAAATAAAAAACTGACGAAGGTCAATCGCAGTACGTTTCGCAGATAATATCAAAGTATGGATTTTCCTATCATGATAACATGTGCCTTAACTTTTCTATCATGATAGCACGTGGCTACTTTCGTTTTTGCTTTACCTAGAATCGAATTTCAAAATTTTGTTGTTAAAAAGCTATTTTCATAAAATTTTCTGGCTATTATAAGGGAGAAGGTAGTATTATATATTCTTTTTTTCCATATTTATACGCGTAAACTATGATATTGAAGTTTCATTTAAATTTTAAATTGATAATTTAAATAACAAAATAAAATGTATCATGGAAGAATTTATGTTTGTAAATTGATTTATTTATAAATTAAATTCATCTTTTTAAATAAAAATAACAAATCTATTAAATTCATAAATTAGTAAGTCAAGCTGGTAACTGAATAGTTAGTACCTTGGTTTTCGGTTCAGCAGTTCGTAGTTTCGAATCCCACTTCGATCATGCATGTTCAGTGGTTTGGAATCCGCTTTAAAATATATCCCTTGGTCGCTGTTCGTGAATTATCATTGAATAACAAACCAAACCATTCATTATTTATCAAATTCAAATAAGATTTGAATTTGAAGATTACAATCAAACAAAAGACCGAGAAATATAATGTTGACAAATTGATAGGTTTGGTGATAGTAACGCTTTTGAAATTAATCGTTTTCATAATTCTAATCTATTAAGAAACTAATGCAACATTCCTAATTACTGACACACACAACTCAGTATTTAATAAATCTAATATTTACAAAAATCTAAATACTTACAAAACTTATATTTTAATTTAACACAATTTTATATATTATACAAAATTTCTATAATTTTTTAGAAGAAATTCTGTATCTAAGGGAATTTTTTAAATAAAGTTGAATAATACCATCGAAAATATGAAACAATCTTAAATCTGATTTAATCAATGTCATTAAAAAAGAAGTTAGAACTTCATTATATTAAGTTTGTTTTTATTTAATTTAATTTTTATTCTTTGTGTTTTTTAAAATATTTGATTTTTGTTTTTAGTAATATAATTATGATTCATAAAATGTTTCTAAACTAAATAAAATTTCACAGCAAGAAAATTTTTCAGTTTCATAATATATATATATATATATATTAGGTTTTCGGTTAGGGATAAGAAATCCATTATTTTTAGGTAAACTTCAAAACTTTATTTACACGTTTTGATTAGCTTTGCGCAAATTATTTCAAATTGTTTTATGGCTGATCTTTTAGTCCCAGATTGCTAATATGTTGTTCAGCTTCGGAAATCTTTGTGATTTTATAGATAATTCTGAGGATGGTGTGAGGTCCATCATTAATATCAAATATACTTGAATTGAATCGATGAAACCAAAATCACTCGTACTTGCCTTTCTCAGTTTCGGGAGTATAAACATCATTTCCGATTTTCAACTTTCTGACTTGTATTTTGGCTTTAATTGAAGAAAAAGTCTGAATATACTGCATTTTTTCTTTGTTGGCTTCATTTTTAACACCTTGCATCTTAAAACTGAATGTTCCAAATAATAATAGCAAAAAGATTTTTGGTGCGAAATGTGATCATTTCAAACTGCATAAATCATATATTGTGTTATCAATATTAAACGAAATATCGAACACTACAGTCATCAATCGGAAAAATAATGGATTTCCTTCGCCAACTTTATATGGATATATATATTTCTAAATTTAATTAAATAACAACTAGACATCAGAAATTATTGCAGTTGTCTTCGGGAATGACCAAAAAATTTTTTAAGTAATATATTTACGTTTGAAAATTTCTTCTGTCAGCACAATTTTCCTCCATTTTTAACTCTAAAAACGTTGAATTTAGCACACTGTGTTATGTTACAGGATTATTATGATGTCTGAAATATGATTATTCGCTTTGTAGCATGTTTTTTGTCTATTGTGTTGATTTTGGCGAAACTAAAAATGGTGAATTTCTATCTTTAACTGCTATCTGGTCACGCGATAGTGCCTTATATCCGGTTTTAAATGATTAGAATAATATTTATATTGACAAGTTCATGTTCTCTAAAATATGAATTTGAAAGGTTTTAAATTATTTAATTTATTGCTATTTATGAGAACTCTGATGGTGTTTTCATAATAACACAGAAAATAAAATGCATTTTTCATGCATGAAATCATTAACACATTAGACGCATTGAGAAATATGTTTTTGCATATTTTAATAAACTTTCGAAAAAATACTGCCTTCTTTAGAGTTTCGAGAATAAACGATAAGGTGATTTTTTTTTAACAAAAGATGAAAATAAAAATATTATTTCTTGACGAGTAACGTTTATGGAAAATAAGATCTTAAATATCAAGTATTAATTACCTAAATAAGATTAATTATTAACATCTTTTCCCATATTATATGAAAATTTATTGTGATTTGTGAATTTATCGTAGATAAGCATATTTATAAGTATATTTATTTGCGTCACTATAAAAGATTACTTCCTGAAACCTGAAATGTAACATATCCTCTTTTTATAAAAGGGAGAATCGAATTGGTAATTGTTTTCTAAATAGCAAATTATCTTTTCTATTAGCAATAGTCATTTAATGCACGAATGTTAATAACTAAGCATAAAAAAAGATATTTTAATAAATGGTTTATATAATGTATAATTATATTAACCCGTAACTAGCAAATCAGGATTTAGGGTCCTAATATTTAAAAGCTTATGAATTTATTATATACTTCAGCACTCTTGCGAATTGCATATTAAAGTACAATAAGCCAGATGGCAATGAAAAGATGTAAAAACTAAGAAATAACTTTGAGTGGAAAGAAAAAAATAATTTCCACTAAGCGTATTTTGCTCTATACTTACTACTTATTTTCTTTCAGCGATAGATGAATCTACATAAAATAATCTATACTAATAAATGTATTTAAATCTAGATTCTAAATTAAATTTTGCATTGTCAATTTAGAATAGATTTATGTTAGCAGCCAAATATCTCATGTCAAGCTGGCAACCGAAGAGTTAGCATTCTATGTTTTCGATTCAGCAGTCCATAGGTTCGATTCTTATTTAGAGTTGATTGTTTGAGGAGGTAAAGTATCTATTTAAAATTAAACAGCTAGGTCTAATTGTCCTTCTTATGAAAAAAGATTAAGTGACAAATAAGCAAAACAACATCTACGTCCTTTATATAACAGTGGCTATCGTTCAACGCCCAATATGGTAAGTCATTGATTGAGCTATATATCAACAAAAAATATGGAAATTACGAATGCTGTTTGATAATATAGCAACAGTATATTAAATATTAAAAAAAGGTAGTTTGTGCAAAGTGAAGACCAAATTATTTATTACTTCTATGATTCGAATACGAACTTTTTAAAAACATGATATAATAACACGTCATAAATATAAGCTCTTTTGTAGTTGTATGAGCATTATCTGAATGACAGAATAGTTTGCCTCACACATCTTTTAAGTACTCTAATCTTGTTTGCAAATAAAATAGTCAAACATTACTCCAACTTAGCATAGTATACAGTTTAACAGTTAGAGATTGTAAAAATATTTTAAACATTCTCTGTGCATTTACCTTAGAGATGGTTATTTATTTACTTCAAATGCGCGTACACTACTGAATATGCTGCCTTTATGTTCCATCATTTTGGAAAAAGGGGCGGAGGTGATAGTACATTTATATAGTGAGGTAACAAGTGGGCATACCATCGTGACCCCGAAAGTTTATGGATCTTAGTTATTTAGAAGCAAGGACCCAGCAGACTTGTCCTACCACCCCCATAATTACCCTTTTATCTGAAGGATGTTGCAACCAAAGCATATTTTATGCGTCTCATTCATTAGTGAATACGACGAATCATCGATTGAGCCGAGTTTCGAATCTCCTATCTTCTGATAATGAGAAAAATTCCCTAAATAATCAGTCCATTTCAGTCGCATTCAATGTTTTAGATAAGATACTTATTTCTTTTCTATATATACAACAAATATTTTTGTGCATGTTAATATATTATCAGTAAGTACTAAAATGTTTTCTATTCTTAAACATGCTATACAGTTTGTATTTTACATACAAACCAAAAATAATTTATTAATTGTGGGTCGTATTCATATATCGCAAGGGAGAAAATCTAAAAAACTACCAGATACTTATTCCAACAGGCTCAAAACTCATGTCTCTGTTCAACAGTGACCTACGATTAAATCCAGGGTCTACTCCTACAAAATATGTGGTCTTATCATTAGTGCTTGGTACACTGATCAGTACTTTTTGTACAAAGCTCTGCATCCAATGTTAAGAAATCAGTTTACCCGACCATAATATCTTAGACTGCTTACTCCAGTACTTGGTTTTTATGTTCTGTGTATTATAGAATGTACAAAGCATTATTCTCCTCACGCCTAAGTTACGAAAAAATGTTGAAATTTGCTACTAGGAACTATTTTGTGAAAATGAAAAAGTGGATGATTTTTCTTAAAATTGTTCGAAAAATGACAGTATACTTCAATTGTATGATGGGATATTTATGTATTATCTTGTTCGATCACTTCCCCAAAAAATTGATTCTCGAAACATTATTTAGCTTCAAATATTCTAATTTAATATAGTGACAGTGCCACATACGCTCTTATCCATGGGATTTTGTTTTATATATCTTTTTTTTTTGCATATACAAGTTTTAAAATTATTCATGCTAGAATGAACTCTTGAACTTATGGGATTGGTAATATTTCAGTTGATGATTTCTAAATATCAGATAATTTAATTAAAATTCAGCTTGTCAGCAATAACACTTTGGCATTCTTTCCTTAAAACATAAAGTGCGAAAATATATTTTGATCATAATATATTCAGGAGAGATCATGAAGAATTTCTAATATTTAATTTGAACTTACCTTTCCTTATCAAAGGAAGAATAGGGAGTGATATATTCTATGAATATATATTTTCAATAAGTAATCTTCTAACATCAACGAAAACGATATTCTGATTAAATGTTAAACCAGTCAAAAGAAAGATATCTACATCAATAAAGCTCTTGTATTTATCATCAAAAAGTTATTACTATTGTTATCGTTTCCATAATGTCCGTATCTGATTTCACTTTTTGTGAAACCACCGCAGACTGTAGTTGTCCGACACCATTTGTTTTCTCTCGCAACAATGTTATTCTGAATCATACAATGGACAAAAGTAAAAGGGAAAGTTCAAAAGTTCCAGCTGCTCAAGTGGGATTTTTTACGACTGATAAGAATGGTCTGGAGAGCAGTTCGCATTGTGTCATTGTTTTATCAAAATTATCTCTTATCCTTCGCCTTCTTATAATAAATATTTCACATCCTGAACTGGTTCAGTAACACATTTTGACTGTTGTTTGAGATCCTAAAGTAGAAATATGTCTTATTCCTTAATTAAATAGTTGGTTTTAAAAGCAGATTGCTGAATGTATAGATTTTTGGAATAAAAATTATAATTGTTCATTAATCTTACCACATAACATAGAGTTAAAACCTCTTACATCAAATTTTTGATGAGAAGATGCATCTATAGAGGCTGCTTATATCAATCTTCATTTTTCAGTTTAAAAATAAATCATTAAGTTAAATGTTTTTACATTTATGATTAATTCTAATCAATTGATATATTTATTCAACAGAACTCGCGCGGTATACTACCTCACACACACAGCTTTGTTGAATAAATAGCTTATTTCTATAATTAGAAATTGAATAAAGAATCTGTTAAGGAAAACAAATTGATATGAATGATTGATTGGAAGTTTATGTTTACATATCATACATCGAAAAAAGTTACTGAACAGCAAATATGTTTATAAGTTCGTTATGTAGATAGGGAAATAATAAGTTTGTGTTATAAAATTAAAATCATGGATTAAAAAAAAATGGAAAGTTTGATAAAGGAAGATATATCTTCACTTAAACTTTCTCCTAATGGGTTACTTTATTTCACAAATTTTAAACGTAATTTAAATTTTGATTTGGAATTAATTATTGGAAATAAATTGAACAAAATATTTTTTTCTAAATGATATAAAAACATTATTCTAATAACAACACCTCTTTGAGTATTGTTATCAGAACATTTCTTATAGTTTTTGATTCTTAATTTTATAAAATGTTTGGATTTTGTAAAATTTTATTAATAATTATAAAGAAAATTTTCTATAAAATCATTATGTATGTTGATATTGATATTGTGTTGCACATTTCCTTTTATAAATATTTATATAAAAATTCAATTTTATAAATAATGTGAGTTTTAGTGCATTTTATTCTAAGTGCATAATTTTTATAAAGCTCAATTTTAATGCATTCTTATTAATTTTAATGCAAACATATATCAGAGCAAAAAATAGAATAATGAATAGTTTAAAAATACATTAGAAATGAATTCCAAATAAAGATACTAAGCTAAGTTAGTGAGTAAATTTAAGATTTTTAATCAACAAACATTCTTCAAAATATTTGCTTAAACTATTCTTAAACTAATTGCATTAATTATTCCTGAAACTGTACTATAAATTGAATAAGGATAATACCACATAAATAAATCAATAACTATCATATTTTTCATAATTTTTTAAATATTAAATTATTTCCTAGAAAGATACTGTAAAACCTATTTTTATGCTGTTGCGTGGTATATGTGCAGTTACCAAACTAATTGGGCTATTTACTAAATTATTTCCTGAAATTGTTGCAATGTGATTAAATTAAAATAAACCAATTGTGAATTAATATAAAATAGGTAATATCAGTAAATATATTATCATATAAATAAATAATACAAATAAAAAGTATTGATTTGTTTACTCTAAATTCATAAATAACTTTGATTTCTGATAACTTTGCTTTGTCCCTCAATGGTCATTGTTTGCATACGAGGCTTAATGAAACCATAACCTATGACTTATAGAGGATTCAAAACCGTTACGAACGCCTAAGCGCATGGTGGGATTCGAATCCACAAACCGTTGAATCGAAGGTCAGACCGATACCAATCGGCTGCCTGCTCGGGAGTCAACTCATAGAATTTTCAAGTAAAAAAATTTTGTTTTACTTCACCGACAACAAGATTTTACAAGCACTTTTTTTTTTATTTATGATTGTATTATACTAGGAAAAAAATTATAAAATTATTAAAAACGATCGTTTTACTGATAAGAATTCCTTTTGCTGATACAAATATTTCTTAAAAATTAATATTTTATGACTTTCTCAGTTAACAAGTTGTTAATGATTGAAATAATTTAATATTCATAAAATTGTAAAATATATGATATTAAAATTTTAGTAAATGAGAATATATCTCAATATTATTAGAAACTAATGTCTAAAAATTAGTTTTGATTTTAAAAAGTAAATTAAATTACAGCTATGAATTATAATTACTATATTTCTTTTTCAGATATAATGTCATAATTGTTATAATTAAACTCAATAAAACTATATATACCGGAATTTAAACTTTAAAATATTATACAAAGAAAGGCTGTAATTTCCTAATATAATTATCATTCCGCATGCAACGTAATAAAACGATTTAACAGTTTAAAATATATTTTTAAACAGGTTAAGACACTATGATTGATAATCATATTGTTAGCTTTAATTAATAAAATGTGCAACTAATTTATCAAGTAAAATAGGACTCACGTATGAAAGAGAGTCATAAGAAATATAGAGAGGATATTATGTTTTAAAACACAATAGATAATAATTTTATTATTACGCAATAAAACCGAACACCTTATTCAACAACGATATCCATTCATGCTATGAATTTTCAAAATTTTATTTACCTTTTATAAAAATGAGCCATTTATCATTTTATTTCAATATAAATTAATTAAATCAAAAGGCTTAGTTAAAAAAATATTAGTAGAATATTAATGAACTAATGTTTTAAAATTTCAATGTATTTATGGTATATAAAAATGTTAATGAAAAATTATAAAGCCATGTGTGAAACAAAGTTTTTTTTTTAAACTTTCATGAATTGAACAATATTAAATTATTTAAGTTCATTAATTATTTACATATATTAGAGAGTTAGTTATTTCATGACGTTGATATTTCATATGCGCTGCTATAGATATTGGCTGTTTTCCAAATTTTAAATAAAATAGCTGAAAAATATATTTACAATATTATGAATTTATTTTGATAATTGTTACTGATATTTTCAAATGTGATAAAAATAGCTACTCAAATTAAAGTTATTAAACACACGAAACATTAAGAATACAAGCAGTGTATTTATAACAAATATGGAGCAGTATAAGAGAAACGAGAGAAAATAATTGCTCTTTTATTATGACACAAAACTTTATAAAAATGTCTGAAATACCTTAGCGTTTAAACATAACAAACATGCAAAAACTTTATTCTAAAACAGCTTATTGTTTATTATATTTTCCAGAACAAAACAATGTGATTATAACAACTAATGAAACTCGAAAACTTCTTAAATGAAACGTTATTACTCTATACGTAAAATTCTATTCGAGGAGTTGAAAAAATATTAATAGTTTTCTTTTGTAACAGCTTCAAGCCAATAAACTCGCCAAATGATTACAAAAACTAAAGATGGAACTTTTGGCTTCATAATTAATCTACTTTCGCATAATGCTGCAGGATACATGAAAAGAAAATTAAAAGAAGAAACTCCTTTCGGAGGAACTCGAGAATCATTATACGATTATTTACCTTTGCGAGGAATTGTAAGAAAACTGTGTTACTATTGTTAGTCAGCCAAAGATATTTCTTGCTCCTTCAGTCGACCTAGACTGGAATTTTCTGTTAGGTGATGCTATCGGATTACAAGGTGTAGGCCAATTATTGTTACCTGCATACACATTCAAATCTCAATGGTGAGATTTATAATTAAAATAAAGTGTTACATTTGAGTAACTATTCAGCATATAGTTAATGATTAGATCACGTTTCTTACGTGTTAATTAACTTTGATAATAATAACGAAAACAAATTTCGAATCCCTCTGATAATCAAAACAAGCCTCAAATTCTAGCCGAGAAGGAATCTCGAGGAGAATTTATTTATAAAATTCAAATGCATAAATAAAGTATTTTGATCGAACATGAATTTTTTAAAGCAAATTTTACTTTGTTGTAAAGAAATGAAAATAATAACAAAAATAACCATCTCAATATTTTTATCGACTACTGCTATGAATTAATCATAAAGGAATCCTTAGAATAATTATATGCAAATCCCTTTTAAGATTTATAATATGAATTAAAAGGAACCAAAAAGAAATTTAAGTTCTAAAATGCTTCAAACAAATCAATTTGATTAATTTTTACATGTATGTTATAAGTCAGTCAAATGTTTGCAACAAGTTAAGATTCTTTGAAATACATTCATTTGGTAGACTTTGAAATTTGAAAAAGATAAGTTTAATTATTCATTTTATATGGAAAATTTTTCTGTAGAGTGAATTATTAATGATTCAGTGAAAAAATGAGCACCTAGTTCTGGAAGAAAACAACGATTTAGAAAATTAAACAACATATATTATATTTTAATAAAATTTTCTATTTACTTATTTTGATCGAAATGCTGTCTTGCAGGACTAAATGTATTCTCTTGCACAGATGATATAAGATATATTGAAAGAAATATGGAATTAAAAATTCCATTTAGTTGTGAATTCACAAAATCTGAAGTCGAGTCTTCTTTCCTTTGTATTTACTAATGATGAAGTATTAAGAAAACTGTGAAACTCAAATAAAATAGAAAAATAGATTTTTTTCACAAACCGAATAAAATTGTAAACATCGTTATTTTTTAAAATAATTTCATTAAAAAATCTAAAAATAAATGGAGATTTAAGGGTAATATATATATATATATATATATTTCAGTACTTCCAGCGGTTACGCTTTTATGACAATTTTAAAAAGAGGAAAATAATCAATTTTCGTTTTTAGAAAGATTTCGATGCTTGAATTAATTAAGTTGCAACTCCACTGAAGAATCAAATCAGCGTTAATTATTGTTTAAATTATTTGCAAACGCTGTAATCAAAATTTTAAATAAACAATTTTTTTATTTATCTTTCGACCTGATGTAAAGATTTCATTTCATTCCGATCTTAGTTGCATCCTAGACAAAAATTTGGCTGTGAAATAGAATGAATATTTTTATATAAATTAAAATTAATGCGCGTTAAAATCAAAAAAATTGTAATAAGTGCAAGCTTATCTAATCTCTGACAAAAATGCAAAATTCTGAAATATGTTTCATTTAATGCAAAACAATGTGTTATCCTAAATTTAAAAAAATAGCTAAGAACTATGAAAATCAGGAGTTAATAACAAGAGTAATATATTAAATTCTTCTAAAGTATTTATATACTGGTGTGGAAATTTAATAGATCATAGAAAACTTTTATTTCTTAATTTGAAAATATTTATCATGTGTTGAATTTTTCAAAATAATAATGTTAAAATAAAATGAACTTATAAATCCATTTTTTTACGTTACTTATAACTAATAAAAGCATAGTGAAAGCACAATACTAAAGGAAAGGTGAAAAACCAATTTTTTTCTTTTGTCTTACACCCAAAGGCATGATTTCAAGTCCTATATTATTAAAAGAATAAAAGAAAGTGCTTTTCTGAAGATAAAAATTTAATTTCTTTTTCTCAAAACGTTGAAGTTATTATGTCAGTTTTCTGAAGATAACTGCTTGAATTATACCTTAGGAGTGTCACGCTGCTTTCGTCAGTTCTTCTTAGCCCCAAGATATGTACAATAAGATGCATTAACTTGTCCAGTCATATAAACATGTTCTGATAATTCCTCCTTGTCTGGAAGAAAATTATCGGGAGCAATAGGTTTGACAGTAACTGGTAGAAACACCCACTTGTCAAGAGAAAAGAACAGCAATCGCTGGCTTGGTTTATTATGGAATGTTTTGGAATAAGTACGTGACAAGTAAGATGGGGTGAATATCTAATGCCTGTCATTTAGAGATTAAAATAATTTTACAAAGGGAATTACATGAAAGATTTGATAAGTATAAATATAGTATTTTAGAGATAATTGAAATTATCTTACATTTCTGCTGACTAGTTTAAAAATATGCTAATAATCTCATAAACCATATCCTAATAGAAGAAAGAAAATAAGCATTTACGACTTTCCTTTAATTTGACTCTCACGATTCAATTATGAGAATAAAATAATACATTATAATCTAAAAGATAAAAATGTTTTCATATTTGTTTAAATGTAAGTGTGACATTTTTTTTAGTATATAAGAGCAGCTAAATTATATATTTCTTAAAATATGTTTGAAGAAAATTCAATAAACTATATTTAAAATTTATAGAAATTCATAATATTTCAATAAATTTTTTAAGTTTTTATTCATAAAAAGTTTTTGCTTACTTAAACTAATTTTACCTTTAGCGACTAAATTGAAAAAACGATTTTTAATTTTCTTTGCAATGTATGAGTTTTCTATACATAAAAGATTTAAATAATATTTTCCTAACATCACAATATAATCAAAACAACTAATTTAAATTTAAAATTTACATTTTACTAGCATTTTTATAATAATAATCGGTATAACGAGGTGAATATTAATATGCTTTTAAAGTTTTGCATTTATTTACGAGAATCAAGAGAAAAAAATATTGGGAAGCTTTTAAAATGTTACATTAGATGAACTATATTAGCATATAAATAAGATTTAAAGCAATATAAAATTGAAGTTACAGTAAATTTTTTGACAGTTAATAACTATGACGTGATTGGTTTGCAATCCATTCAAAGATATTCACTTTAATGCACAATCAAAACCTAAACCTAATAAATTGATAAATGCACATAAGATACAATTTATAAAATACCTTATGTGAGTATATATGAAGAAGAATGTGTGTGCACTTATTTTAGTTCAATTTAAATATATTGAAACAATAGCAATAAATTACATGAATACTTGCTATACTGGTTCTCTTAGCAAATCTTAAAATTTCATTCTGTTCTAACCACTGAACTAAACACAGTAATTTTTTTGTTAATTTTATTCACAAATAAAGCGAATAGAAGATCACGCTCATGAAGAATAAATCTTTCTCATTTCCCTGGCCCCCATTGGTGATAATTGATAAGTATGGAAACATAAATATTCTCGAAAATCATTGAGCAACTGTCAGACAAAATGTGCATTGAAGACAGGAAATCATACGGGATTTGGTAAAGTCGAAGATAAAAGAGGGCTGGGAGCTCCAGCATATTCACTATACTAGAGTTAGGCTCTTCAGTACTTGGCCTGCTACTTTAGAGGTATCTTTCACTTAGAAAACCATGCGACCACGACCTATTTAACGCATTCTATCTGCCTTTAGTAAACACGACGGATTCTCTATCAAGTCAGGATTCGAACTCACTATCTTCCGATAAAGAGAACGACGTCCTATCCAACTAGGATACTGAAGCCTAGTCAGAGTTATATAGGATAGTATTTTGACAACGTGCTAGTTTTGAGCTTTGTATATGTTAATAAACTTGAATTAATTAAGAATTTTATATTGCAAATAAGCAAATTAATTTCGGTTAACTATTTGTTATTAAATTAAGGATATTATCAAAAGCAGCGTCTTTTATTTTCAACAGAATGAGCCAACCTTAAAGAGGTAGTTAAAAAGTTATTTATATGTAACATTCTATAGAGTATAGTCTTAAGGCCGAAGTCATTTATAAAGAACTTTATATATCAGCTTGTTTCTTTTCTGGAGGATATTTCACAAAAATTCTCCGCATTTACATGTTTTAAGGGTAGAAGCCCCCAAAAATTCCCTATTCTCTGACTCTAAAGAAAGCAGGTGAAAAATATCCATGTCTCATTGTGCAACTTTGGGTGAGATCAAAATTAGTATTTAGCAATTCAAAGAGGATGATTGTACTATTAGACTAACTTCGGTAAATCTCAGTGTTTGTTTAGGCATATGTGAAAAAATATTTTAAATTCCTTACATTCAAAAATAAAAATTAAAAGATTAAAGTTAACGGTTAAGATGTAAAGCAAATTTTTAACAATAGAGAAAATAATATTATTTTATGTTACACCGTGTTATAGAGTTGTACTTTTTTTCCCTCTGAAAGCAATTATTTAAGTCATTAAAAGATAGTATTTTTCTAAAGTGGCCCTTTATTGTAAAAAAAAATAAAAATAAAATTAATGGATAGATATAGTTTCAAAAAGTATTATGGTTCTTGTTAATGGACTTCTACATACGCATCTTTTCTCGATGGGGTATATGAATGGGTATGGTGGGGGATTGGTGAATGGGTATGGTGGAACAAACACAAGGATTACTGGATGCGTTATTTTTATATGTTTTAAATTATTTGAAGAACATCACAAAAATATGGTCACATTTTTATATTATCTCTTATATTTATTTTAATCCTTTGTGAATGAGGTAAATATATATATTGAATTCTATTTTTATAACAGCTCTCGAAATTCTAATTTCTATATCGAAATTCTCTCTCTAGTGTATTTATCTCTATGTATATATCTCCATTTGACTCAAATGTAAATAAAATCTTTAGTTAATTATTTTTACTATATAAAAAATACGGCAATGATAAATATAAATACGAAATAGAGTCGGGGCCGTTTTCTCAAATGAAATAAGACCGATGAACAACAATAAAAAGAACAAACGAAGAATGGGAATTGCAGTCAAAATGTTTGTGTAACAGATACGCAGAACGAATGTGACAATATTCATTTAATGCATTAAAATATTATTGAAATAAAATCAATAATTATACTTCTCGATTTCTTACATCAGTGTTAAATTATATGTCTTTCTAAGTGGTTTTTTGTGTCTTTTCTTTAAATATACACATTCATCCACGGTTCCAAGTGACTCTTGATAGTAAAGGTAGAAATACAAAAAATGTGTCAGTAAACTAAATGTTAATGCGAGGTAAAACAATTATATCAACTATTGCAGTTGTAATTTTCGCATTCAAGGCGCCGATATTTAACACTTTTCTTTTGCAAGCAATGTCTCTCCAAATACCCAAAGGTAAGTGTTGTGCGTTCAAGTGATCTGGTTACCCCGTTGATATGAGTCCAATCCTTTTTTGTGTCAGCTGAACGACGCAGACAATATAGATATGTCATTTAAAAAAAGTAAAATGATTTATGATTAAAAAACATAAAAATATGGTATTAACAAAACAAAAGCCATTTAAATGACTAAATAAAACTGCCTATAAACGTGTTCTCATTTTGTAAATTGTACATGTTATTTTATGATTAAATGCCTCAGGTATGATTTTATCTTCATTATTTTAAGAATCATTAAATACTAAAATGTTTCAGACAATTTACATATTCTCTGAAATGTTGGGAATTCTCACTTAATTTGTTTGATTTGTCGGTAAATTATATCATTTCTAGTAGATAACAATGTTATGTATTGACAAATAAATACACGTCGATTAAAATTTACCCAGTAGGTGCCATTATAACAGTTTAAGTAAGGCTTGCTAATTTGTTTTCTAATAAAATGAAATATGTGTCTCATTATTTTAAAATATCTTATTTGTAAAAGGACTTAGTTATAATTTTATATGCCTTGTTATAAAATATTTAGGATGTATTAAGTGAAATATTTTTCCTCTAAGGTCATCGCTGAAACCAGAATTAAAAACTTCGTCAATAATGATTTTATTTTATTGTTTTCAAGGAAATTACTTTTTCTATCCTCAATAGTGTAAAGTTTATTTGAAATTTATTTAAAATATATCTCTTCATTTTGTATTCGATATCAAAAGAAACAACTTTCGATATTCTATTTTATTTATGTGTGCGATATATATTGTTAATTAATTTCCTCAAAAATAAATTGGATATTAAGATTTAATATATTTAGAAAGCGAACGGAGGAGGAATCGTTTAGTTTTGAAAATATTATGTGATTTTTTAAAAAAAGTTTTGTAAAGAGTTTTTATAATTTTAAATACATATAAATTCAACTTTTTTCGTAAAGAATAGTTATATTACTTATGAAAAATGTTGCTTATATTGAACTTTATTGATATTATTCATTATCTAGGTTACGTTTCTTATTAGTTAAGCTTTTAATTAATAAAAATTTATAAATAATTAAGAAAAATTACATTTTTGATACCAGATTTTTTTTGTTCGCTGACGATCCTTTGACGTATAATCATTAAACATATTCAAATATTTCATTACTTTGGGAGGAAACTCTGTGATATTTTTTTTTAAATTGCATTTTCAACAATGCAACACTTTTACTGCTACAATATTCATTTTCACTTAAGAAATATTTCTTTGTGTCTTTCAAAATTAGCATAAAAATAAAGAAATATTAAAAAATCGGGAATAGTATCATTAACAATAATAATATCAAGATTTAACAGTGCTGAAATTTTATTCTCACATATAGATTATTTAGCAAGAGTATGTATGTAATGATCCCTAATAGAGGATTAAGTTTTTTTCTTTTTTTACTTGCTCATAGCTTATAATTTCATAAATATTTTCAATTTAAATAAAATTATATCAGTTTTTGAAATTCTTACATAAATTATAATTGTCGTAATTAAAAGTAATTTTTTTTTACATTAAAATTATTCATTCATCTCATTATAGCAATATTTTAACACAAAACGATTATTTTTTTAATATTACATTTCGACTTTTTATTGAATATATAAAAAACACTCATGAAACAAAATACATTTTCATCATTTCTAAAAAATAAATTATTTTTGAGCCTTGTTCTAATTTTATGCATTTTTCTCACTTCTTTATTCGATATATGTCATATGCTATGATTGTAGGCTAATATTGAGTCTTGAAGTTCATAGCAAATCAAGTGCTTTTTAACTTACAGCTATGCTTCCGATGGGGTTAGGTTTTTATAGAATCTTAAATATTTTTACCTATTTTCCTCAAATATTGCATTACAGCTCATTGTGACCTAGTAGTGAGATGCTAATTTTCAGAACGAAAAGTAACAGCTTCTATCCCAGCCAATTGTTCAACAACAGGAGGTTTAAATTGCGTTTTTGACACGTTTTTGACGTGCATGACGTATGTAGAGGTAGATGCTTGGAAGATTTCTAGGCTTCTCCCATGCAATATACACGAATACGACCAACTATCTATCAAATGTAATCCAGAAAGGCAGTTATACTGTGGGCCATAAAGTGTTGTAGACTCCTAGTTTTAGGTCCCTAAGAGTCTACAGCACTATGTCAAGAGTGTGGTGTTAAAGCAAAAGCGGCCATCTTTAATTTATGGAAGTTATAGATCTGAAAATATGATTATGAAGTAAGCTCAATTGAAAAGTTAATGTTTAATTTTTATAAATTTCCATACTAGCGAAACAACTTGCTTAAGATTTTTTTCTCATATTCTACCTACATAAAATCTATATCTAGAGAAATATTTATTTATCTTCCTTGAAACAAAAGAAATGAACAGTTTAACAGGTTTTCTTATTTTAGAAAAAACTCAGATTCTTCCGAAAAAAATGAGTGAGCATCTGAAATTCCATCTCCCTATCTTATAATTATATTATTTTTATTCTAAATTCATTGTCTATATATGAAACCTTTATATATGTGTATGTAAGTATGCTACATTAATGATATTTTCAAAATAAATTGATTTAATGCAATGAAAAATTAATATATTAAAATAAAATTTACAGAAATATGTTTTTAATATTTAATATAAATTGAATGACTATGAAAAAAA
>JAPDSC010112206.1:440299-489291 GCA_026290005.1 Latrodectus geometricus | reverse complement strand
CCCCTTCATGTAATAAATGTAAATATATTTTTTAAAATAATACTACATTTTAAATTACATTTACATATACTCATATGAAAACAGAAGGAAAGTTTATTTTTTGAGAATTTTTAAAAATGAAGTTCTGAGAACTTATAATAGAAACATTTGATGGTTAAATTACTTTGTAACATTGCAATTTTAATAACACTTTACTTTTTATTTTGTTTCATAATAAATAAAAATTAGATATTAAGAATAGTGAAATTAACAATTTAACAAAAAATACAAAATATGTATTTGGTAATCATTTTATTTTTTGAAATTTATTGAATTCATACTTCCATAATAATATAAAATTATTTAATTATTTTCATTTGAAAACTTTTAAATGTAATTAAAAATATGGGCTGAATTTGATTTTATTGTATAAAATCAGATTGTATCAAATCATTTTGGTGTCCTAGACTTTTTGAGAACATAATTCTGATTTCAAATCATTATTTAATTTCATTCATATTTCACTAAGCGACTTCTAAGCAGAAATAGAAATCTATAGTTACTAATTTGAATATTTTATTTTAGGTTCTATCATCTAAGTGTCCAAAATTTCAAATTATTCAAGTTTTATAAATAAATGTTTCAATTATTGTTAGAATATTTTAAATATAGTTAAAAGCAAGTTATTTATGAATTGAATGAAATAATTTATATAAATAGAATTTTAAAGTAATTTTAATACAAGGTATTCAAAATTAAACGACCATATTTTAAGTTTTTCTACCATAGTAATTGTTGAAAAAAGAGTATGGAATTTTGTATAATCATAAAAATCATATGGGAATATGTTTGAGTTGAAAAACAATTTAAATTTATTTAGGATGTATTATTATAATCATACATTTTTAGCATACATTTATGATTATTTTGAACTATGTTAAATAAAAAGCAAGTATTGAATGACATTTCAATATGAATCTTTGTGCTTTAATTATTCGCATGTTCAAAAAAATGTCATAAAGAACTTTGAGAGGCTCATTTGAAAGACATTTTTTGTTTAATTTTATTTATTTAAAAGTATAATTTTTTTTTTTTTTTTTTAAATTTTAGTTGAGAGCAATCAGTTTAATGTGTTTAATGACAATTGTTGTTGAAGGCATAATTGAGAAGGGTTTTAAGTGTTTTAACTAAAATTTTAATTTTGTTTACTTTATAGATTGCTTAATTTATGATTTATGATGTTAGAATAACTCATGGATAAAAATGTGGTGAAATCTCAGCAAAGGGTCAATCATTAGTTTATAATTCATAAAAAAGTGACCTTATTGGTGAACACACATTTTTTTTATTCCCTCAAACTTATTTTCATACTTCAATGTCTTACACAAAATTTCATAACTTTCTTAGATAACAAATAGGTCATTTAGTTTCATGCATCTTGTATTATAGAAAAAGTCTTACTACTGTATTTTGATTAGTAATGGAAATTTTTATCAAATTTAATAATTCTTAATTTTTTAAATTGTTTTATTGTTAATTTTTTTGATTAATTAAAACAATTTTTCACTATAATATCTTAATTGTTTTCAGTTTCCCTGGAAAAAATAATATTTTTCACTCTTCCAGTTAAGGTGTATGATTATAAACATTATAATTAAATTTATTTCCTTGCAATGTGTTTTTATGTAGGATAACAAATTGCATTTAATAATTTGTTTATAAATAAAATAATATAATAATTTAAAATGTGCTCTGTTAAATTAAATTAAAACTTGAGTCATGCAGTTAATTATTGAGTTGCTATTGTATTAATAGGACATTGGAAACTATATCAACTAGTTGTAATGTTCATTAGCCAATTGCATTTTATCAAAGATTATTTACAGCTATACAAGAGTAGAAATTGTTGAAATTTGCATAAAAAGAAACTACAAATTAATTTTCTTATAGGCTTCTCACATATGATTGTATAATTATTTATACTATTGGAATATAATGAAAAATGCTCACAAAAAAAGTAAATTTAATTCACACATTTAAATATTTTTGGCAGATTTTAACTACTAATAGCTTTTAATCTTACAAACTGAGGTTTTCAGCATTTGTACTAATATATTTTTAAAAATATTTGAGTTTAAGAAGCAATTAACTTGTATATTTATTATATTTAATTTTTGAAAAGAAAAATATTTATGTAATGATGACATCCATTTAATTTGTAATTTGATCTTCAAAAATTTAACAAACTAGGAAGAGAAAGAAAAACTAAAGAAAGAACGAGCTAAGGCTGCTTTTGCGAAATTTTTTGTTAAGGAAAAAGCTGTACCTCCTCCTCCTCAGGTAAAAGTTTTTGAAATGGTGTTCTTATAATGTCAGTGTCTATATTATATTATATGATAAGCAATTTTTTTAACTAATTTAAATGTATATTGTTATGCAAAATCACAGAAAATTTAATTTTTTTGTTTTATCAAGCTAAATTTTTTAATAATAATTTTAATAAAGTACTGTGGTTTAATGTTTTCTGCAATCATAAAATAATAGAGATATATTGTGAAACTTCTATTATAAATATATATATTTTAGAGTTATTTATTGTTTTAACTTTTGATACTGCAGCTTTTTATTCACTTTTTAGTGAACAGTTGTATCTAGCTATGTTTATATGCTAATTTGTAACTGAAATTTATGATTATGCAACAGAAGTCAGAATTGTTTTGAAATTCATTTATAAATTTTTTTTTTAAAAGTAATTTTAGGACAATTCTAACTCTATTTTTTATTTTTTGAAATTAATACTGAAATTTTGGAATGTTTTTGCTAAAATCTTATTTAAAATAATTGTATGAATTTTCATAGTTACCTACTTGTTTGATTATTTTTAAAATGTGTATATAATTTCATACATGAAAGTTTCTTCCAGTTTCTTGAACATGATTGGTTGCAATCATAAGATGCATACTTCACATGTGTAAAGAACTTTAAGGAAAATAAGAAGCAATTTATATAGTTTTAATCTATGTTTGTTTTTAAAACATGATTTTGACCTAAATGGAATGCTGATTTATTTGATTTTAAAATTCATTTCCATCCCCTTTTAATTTAGTTTGATTCAGTTAAAAATGGCTATACAGCTAACAGTAATCAAATTTGGTTGATGAAGATTAATTAAAGATTATATTTAAAGTAAAAATGTGTCATTTTAAAATTGCAAGTGCCCATCATGAGTGTTTTAAATGGAATCTATTCACGTTTGCAACATTTTAGGTTTTTTTTAAGTTTCATTTTGTTAAAATATTACATAATAAAAAATATTAGAATTTAAACAAGCTTATTTTTTCAAATTCATTGTTTATAATAACAATTTGAATACAATTTGAGTTCTATTTAAAGTAAAAATTGTGTAAAAATAATAGAAAAACATATTGATTTGACAAATAGGGCATTACTATTTATTACAGGGATTCAATTTTAAAGCATGCTGCAAACAGTAAGATGTATAGATTTTTTAAATTTTATGGAGAATAATAAGTAAAAACACAGATACATTCATATAATTTTCTGTGAATGTAACAAAAGTTAATTTAACTGTTTTATATAACACAAATAATGAACTGAGTTAATAAAGTTTATCATTATTATTGATTTTGTTTTACTTTTTTTTTTGTACCTGAACCATGAAGCTATGTTTATGACTAATAAAATTGATTACAATGTTTTGTTATTTATCAGTGGTATAAGCAATTCCTTGTAAGGAGAAAATATTATTATTCAAGCTTTTTAATCAGGCAATTTTGTCATGCAGGGAGCTTACTTTTAACTGTGGGGTCTGTTTGCAAGAAAATTATTGAGCAAAATAATTTTCCAATAAATTTTAATTTACTAGGTCTATCTTATGATATAAACTTAGTTTCTAGCTGTAGATGGAATTTTCCAGAATGATAATGCACCCATCTGTGTTCTTTATCAGGACTTATCCAATTGTAATTTGATGAACATGAGGATAAATATCTATTTTGGCTTGTACTATCACCTGTTCTCAATAAGCCAACCAATATGGTCAATTTTAGAGTGTTCTGTTTGGAATCTATCATCCACTGGCATCTTTTTCAGAACTTTCACATTAACTTCATGAAAAATTGCACAATATATTACTCAACATTATTAACAACTTGTATGGATCAATTTTTTGACAAATCCTAGATGTATTTCATGCCAAAGGATTACTGTCTTCATATTAGTAAAGGATTCTGTGTAAATCTAATGTTTCCATTAATTTGATAATTGACTGTATATTTATAGTTTAATTTTAAATTGCTTTTCTTCTGTTTCTTCCTTTGTGATAAAAATATAACTAGAGTAACAAATTAAATCTTAGCAAAGGATAAAAAACATGGTAATGAAATTTAATCCATGCATCAATTGAATGCGTGTATCATGTGTAGAAAAATTGATAAACCTTAATGAACTTAAATATAAATGTATTTTTAATAATTTGGTGCATATAATTTTCGTTTTTTAGCCTTTTTTCTGTATCTGAACTGTCAAACAATGAGCTACCCAAAAATACAAGACTCTTTATTAGACTTGGGAACTTTAAAAAAATTCCTCAAAAACATTTTAATTTCTTTGCAAAGCAACCTATCAAATATTGCATTTCTAATCGTGGGTGTAGTTGGATATTTCTGAATAAACTGCAGTATATCCTTTCTGAATGCATAAATGTTTCTGTGTATATGTTTGAACACTTTGAGTAAACTTTTTGATTATAAGCATAAGCATGATATTCCCAGGAAATATTTTATGAACTTTATTTCAGTCATATTTTTGCTAATTATTAACTTTTCTAATGGAGGCAAAACAGACTTGGCTTTAATAATAGTCCTTTCTGTACCACATGTATACCTAGGTTTAAGTCTCAGCATTTTGAATATTAATTTTTTATATCATAATAAAAAACTTGTTCATTTTTATTTTGATATAATTTGAAGAAACAAAAATCGAATTATTTAAAATCTTTGGGATATAAAAGTTTAATATTTTGTTATGTTGTGCAATAAAACATGCCTATTTTTATACATTAAATTATTTTGATTTATGTTTTATAGAAAATCGAACAGAAAGAAGGATTCTTTAAACCATTCCAAATTTCTGAGGATATGACACTTGCTCCAGTAGTGCCATCAATTGCACAGGAAAGGTTCAATCGTGATCAACTTGATGCTGCATTGAAATCTCAGGTATACATCAAAGATGATATTTCATCTGTATACACTGGAAAATAATATTTTAACAAAGATTTTCTGTTTATTGCCATTTAAAAAAAAATATTTTCCTTTTTCCTCTTTATAAAAACCTGCCTTAGCGTTGCTGAAAGTTTGGAAATCAGTAAGCTATTGATTTCTAAATGTAAATTGTATTTGTTTAATTCCATATTATTATTAAGTGTGATTGTATTTAAAAAGCTCAACTTAATTTTAAATCAGTAAAAATAGTATCATTTAAAAAAATCATTTTTATTTTAATTTATCAGTTTTGAAAAATATTAGTAAAAACTTAATTTTCATGCTTTTTAATTTTAATTGCAATGTTATAGGATTAATTGATGAAAATTTCTAATAAGAAAAGTTAAAGCAAAAAAGTATATTTTAACGTCAAGGAAGTACATGCATATTTTATTGATAATATTAGCTGTTTTATATATTTATTGAAAAGTTACAAGGTTCATAATAAATTTTCTTGCATCATTTAAATTGTTTGATAATTTATGACTACTTAAATGTTTTTAATCTAAATAAAAATATTTTGAAGGAAATTTTTTTCTTGGCTTTATTAAATAAAATGTGTAAAATTAATAAAGTGCCTTTATAATAAACTTATAAATCAGTTTCATTTCAATGTTAGATTGTGTTTTTTTAGTAAAAACTGTTAGAGAAAATATGTAAATTTATTTCCTTTTTCACTGTGTGGCTAAAAAGAGCATTTCATTTTTAAAATGTGTTTATTGAATGCTAATTTATTGTCTTTTAGTTACAATTTAATCTTTTTACTTTTATTTTTTAGTGATAAAATTATTTTTCAATTATTTTTTTTCAGGATAGCAAAATGTTGTATCTCCAGATACTGAAATCTGGTAATTATTGTGATATAAGACTTAGAAAAAAACAAAGGAAACCAAAATTGTGTGATGCAGATGTCATAATAGCCAATAACAATGAAATTTCCTTACATTTGACTGCCAAGTTATTTCAGTTTAGTGAGAATGTTCGTCCTCCATATTGGGGTACGTGGCGTAAGAAAAGTTGCAATATCCGACCACGAAATCCTTTTGGACAAGATGTAAGTTATAATTACTTTTTGAGCAATTGAATTATAAAGTTTTTATTTTAATGATATTAAAATAATATTGTTATTAGCTTCATTTGAGAGATTAACTTCATTTTTGGCACTTTATATGAATTAGAGTTTGATGCTAATGTATAATAAGTGTCTACTTAAGTTTTTTGCAATAGATCATAGAGAATCCTACTTAATTTTCGTCATTCTTAAATAATATATGTTTTCAATTAGATGGTTGCTAAGCTGGCTGCTTGATGGTTAGTACTCTGGGTTTTGGTTCAATAGTTTGTGGATTCAAATCTCACTTTGACATGGAAGTTTGTAGTGCTTTGGAATTTATTTTAAACTGTAGGTCTCAGTTTAATTAGTCCTTGTGTGAAATAATTGTTGAGTGATGACCAAACCGAAGCAACTAGATTATTGCTAGAATTTCTATAATATCTGTATAAAAAATATTTTTCCTAGCTAGTAGCTAGATGTTTAGAGCTCTTACCTTCAATTCAGCAATTCAATGATTCAAGTCTCATCTTGGCCTATGATGTTAGTAGTGGTTTGGAATCTACTTTACTCAATATATAAGCTTTCAAAACAAAAAATGACCAATGGGCAATCAACCAAACCTTATTTTTCTTAGTTTTAATGCCAGAAAAAGCTGTTATTAGTAAATCCCTTAATACTATCAAATTATATGAAAATGAAAGTTCTAAAAATGTTTTTAAAGTTAAAATAGCCTTGTTATAAATTTTTATCGCTTAAAGAATTTTCAGAAAATTTATCGTTATTTTTTATTATTATTCAGAGAAGTATTTTAAATAAGCATGCATTCAAAATAAAATACAAGCCACATTTTAACATTAATATAAACTAACAAATGTAAATTATATACATTTTCCGATTGATATAGTAAATATCTGGTTGCAGTGTCTTATTTTCAAGATGCAAACATTTTATTAATTATCTATAATTTTACTTTTTACATGGAAAACAAAGGAACATTTTCAGGTTTTGATTTTTAAATGTTTAATTACTTAGAAACACTACTTTATTTTTTGTGTAATTGTTTTATATTTTACTATTCAATTTCCTATTGTTATTTTTAATAGGAAATGTTTGATTATTCTGTGGATAGTGATGATGAATGGGATGAAGGAGGACCTGGTGAAAGTCTTTCAGGAACTGAGGTAGGAGTAGTTTTGTGTTAGTCTAATGTAGTTAATTTTATAATAAAATCTAAAACAAATGAATTAAAGCTAAAATATAGAATATAAATTTGTTGATAATTAAAAATTTGTGTGTCAAATGTACTTGCTATTTATCTTTTATGAAAAAACTATGTTTAAATTTTATCTTATAATAAACATATTCATTAATTTTATATATTAAATTGAGTATCAATAAAATAGTTTTAAATATTCATATTTATTGTCAAACATTTTATCCCAGAATCAAATGTCAATTTATGGAACTTTTTAAAAAACTTTATTAATTATATTAAACTTTTTTTACTTTATTTATTTGGAAATTTATCTTGGAGAATTTTTTTTCTTATTTTTATTCTTCAATTTAAAGTATTTTTCTTTAGTATAATTAATTTCAATGTTTATATAAAGAACATTCAAGTAAGTATAAACTTCAATAAGTTATATATTTTATAACAGTATGAAATTATGAAATTTTTAATTAAAATTTTTTAAAGCTTTTAAAATGTTTATGTAGTAATATGTATCTTTATTCATAAACTTACTTGAAATTTCTCGGGATAGTTATAATAAACACTTTAGTTAGTATATTTATAAAAGGAATGCATAATAGAGGCAAAATTTGGTCATTTTATTATATGTTTTGATTTATTTTATATTCCTTTAATCTTTGTAATTTACAAATAATAGGCCAATGAATGATATTGAAATTCACACCACATCATGTGTAAGATAAAATTCATATAAAACTCCTTAGTCAAGCTGTCAGACTCTTACACATAATGAACAGAAAATGAAAGAATCAGTTCCTATTTGTAATACCTTATTTTACAATCAAAATGCACTTCATGATACTTTTTAACTAAGAAAGTGAAGTAGCCTTTTGGTTCTTTAAATATAAAAATCCTGTTGACAGTTATCTATTGATCTAAGTGACTAATGTGATCTAATTAACACTTGTTTGCAAAAATTGTCCAATGAGTTACAAACCTATCAAACTGGAATAATTTTAATTTCTTGGTTTATTAGCTTATTTATGAATCATAGATAGAATAGAATGCAACCTTATACTAAGTGTGTTTACATTGATTACTTCAGCAATACTATCATCCCTTACATAAGCACCATTTGTTATGATGCAGCTGACACTACCTGCTTCCATGTGGCTCTTGATTAAACTACTATTCCATTCACTGCCTATTGATATGTACATGAAATTGTTATAGATAATGAAATTTGTTATGCGCATGTACTTTATTCTAATTAATAGATCAAACCATTTAAAATATAATAATTCAAAATATTTTTACACACATTAGTTATCCTTAAATCTAAATATTCTATGAAGCAATATTTAGAAAATTCTAACTGTTAGTGATCAATTAAGTCTGAGTGTAGAATTAAAAGTGTTTGTTTTAAGTGCTAATAATATATTTTTTTTTTCACTAAAGAAATACTAACTCATTTGCTTACTGTGGTTTACAGGTTACTTTGGGTTGGTAGTCAATTGATATATATTTAAATTTATGTTTTATACATCCATTGGTTCCATGTTAATATTAGTTTTGAAATGCTTACTTTTTGTTATGAAACTTAATTTTCTTGCCTTTAACTTTTTTTGTGCTTAGTTTAACTGATAATTTCTCCATGAGTACAGTTTTCTTTGCATATACATTTGAAATAATTTAAATTCTGTGTGAATTCTTTTATGTGTACTTTGAATAATATTTTTAGTTGGTATTTTTTTAATAACTGCATTCCTTTATAATAATGATAATTTATCTTTCTAAAAAGCCTGAAGATGAGAGTGAAGATGATTATGAAGTAGATAATGAATTCTTTGTTCCCCATGGTTATCTTTCTGCTGAGGAAGAAAAAGAAGATGATGAAGAAGAAAAAGATGTAAGTTATAAAAGTTTTCATTTATAAATTTTATAACATTTTCTTTGTTATATTTTACATGACATTGATTAATTTATGTACAAATAACTGGAAATATATTTTCTTCGTTATAACTTACACTAAATGGGATTAATTTATTTACAAAGGACAAATTAATCCATTAATTTTGTTATCTTATTTTGCATTAGGAAAATGAAATTCTAGAATTGCTTTTTTTTGTAGTTTGTAATATATAATCTTATTCTGACTAAAAATCTTGTTTCCTCTTATAAATTTCATTTAGGATTTGAGCAATTCTTGGAAATAAAATATTTTTTCCATAGTCTTGGTTACTCCTGAGATTCCTGAACTTCTTGGCTCTTCGAAAGCAATTTACTACTTTCTTGAGCCTTTCTTAATAGTACTTAGTAGATATTTTTATTTCTATTTTAGACATTTCAAATTTTTTTTATTAAAAAATATTCTCAATTTCATAAATTTTATTTATTTTAACTTTCAATGAAATAGACAACAGAATTCTGTTAATTTTAAAGTTTTTACAAGATATTAAGATTCTAATGTTAGTTAGATTGAGAAGTAGAAAGTGCATTGTTACCAATTAATCTGATTTGACATTGCTATAAAATCATACAAATTGAGGGCATAATAGGATATCCCTTTCTAGTTTTTGAACATAATTGGTTACCAGTTAAAAGTATTTGTTTGTGCTGATTGAGATAGAAGAGAAAATTATTTATATCATCTAATGAGTATTGCAGACCTGCCAACTTTTATGCTAGATCGCTAGGTATTACGCTTTTACTGATAGCATGGAGTATTTTATGCATTTTTGTTCTTTTGGGTGAAGTTGAAAAGAAGCATTTTTTTTTATCACATTGTGGGCGATCTTTTCTCATTAACCATGATTAAGAACGAAACTTAGCGTCCCCTTTCAACTCATCTGTGGGAGAGAAATAACTTCCCAGTCTCTGTTGTTTTGGAGTCTCTGAGCGGTCATAGAATGCATATTTCAACCTCTTTTCCTATTGGGGGTGAGGAAGGCTCATGCTTGAGAAACCATAAATGGGGACATAAATTGGTATGGGCAGACTGAAGATTTATCTTAGTTAAAAACTGAAAATGATTCTCTGTGGTTTCAAATTAGTGAAATTAAGAGTGTTGATAAAAGTGACAAATATGATAGAGTATCTCAATTCTTATCTTTTTATTAGTGATACCCCATTGCAATGTAGAATGTGAAAGAATTTTTGTTTAGTAAAAAAGAATAAAGATGAGTTTAAAAACTTACTATCTAATAATAATGTTGAAAATGTGCTTATTGGGAAATCTTGTTGAATTTCGTTATGAGTAAGAATTTGTTAGAAAAGGCTAAAAAAAGCGACTGTTGCAACATTGAAATCTTCCAGTGTATAAAGTATTAAAGAAATTTATTATTTAATCCAGAAAATTTTATAGAGTTTTCTAAATTGTGTAACACAGACTTTTAACTTTATTAATTGTTGATGTGTTTTTAATTATTAACTTTAATTTATTTATAAGTATTGTGAATGTGTAATATACTCTGTCCAGATAACTTACTTTTATGATGAAATGATTAAAATCAATATTTCAACAGAATGCAATTTAGTTTCATTATGGCATGCAAAATATTTCCTTGTAAGTATTTTTAATATTTAGAAATCACAAATGGTAGTACATTATGAATGCATTTTATATTCTATGAATTTAATACGACTGAAGATAAAATTTTAATTATTAAATCTTAAGTTGAATCCTAAGAATCTAAATTTTAATGAATTAAGAAAATATATATCATATGTGTAATTTTGACTTGCGAAATGTTTTACTGAAATACTTTTCCAAAAATTGCCAGGTATGGTATTGTTTTATTAAATAGAAAATCATGATCTTGACCTTAATAATACCAGTATTTTTTTTTATCTCAAAATCTGCCACTTTCCACCAAGTTCCATCTATTTTTAATTTAGTTTCATTCTTTCTATAATGATTATGAATAATGGTTATTAAGTATTTTATTTTATTTTTTGGAACATCTTCAGCTTTCTGCTATTAGTTGATGAACAGCCCATTGAAGTGATGATGATGCATAAAAAGAATTAAAATTAATGTCCATAAGGGCTGTCTTCATGAAACTTTAAAACTATAGGGCAATGCCTTAGTTGGTCATCACCCATATCCCCTTTTTGCTACAAGGCAACAAGCTGAATTCTTGACTCAAATGAGATTGCAGAAGCAATAGTCCTATTGGAATATTACTTCTGAAAATAGTCAAGTCTAGTAAGCAAAGAAAAGTAAGCAACTCCAGCAAATTGAGGCAGGGAAGTGGGGATACTACTAATTTCATTATGTAAGACACTTCACTTCTTACCTACTGCTGCCTCACTGTATATCAAGGCTTTATTTTTAATTTACTGTAAGTGATTCTTTTGGTGTTATACAGAGGAGATTCAGGTTGTGATATGAGAGATTCTGTTTCAGCAAGTCTATCAGCCCTCTCTTTTCTAAAAATGCCACAAATAATAAATATAGTTATTTAAAGTTATAATATATTTTTCTAATGTGCCAAATCCTAGGAGTTGGTAAAGTGATAAATACTCCAAATTGTGGTTTACTGGGACAGAATGTATTCTTTCAATTTTATGACGTAACTTGATGTTAGCATGCATAAAATTTGTTTGGAGCATAAAAATACTTGGAGCTTTAGCTGTGTTTGGTTTATGGTTGAAATTTCATCAAGTTATATTTTGTTTTGCGAGCTTAAGTATTTGAAGTTATATTTTCATTTGAAAGTGTATCATATTGAAAAACATGAGTATTAGTATTAGTGTGTAGGAATTGAATGGTGTAGATGGTAATACACTAAATTTGCAATTTTTAAATTCTACTGCTAGTGATGATATAGTGAGTACTTTTACTTAATGTGTTATTTGATTAAAATTTCTGTTTGTAATAACTTATGTAATTTATTGAGTATTGTGTAGAAATATTTGATGTGTATTTAGGTTTACAGGGAATTGTAATGTTTGTTAATTAGAAACTGTAGTTTTCATAATAATGTGTTATATATGTCATTGATTTACCTTTATTGCCTGGTTCTCCCCAAGGTAAAATGCATTTGCATTGATGTTTTTTTTTTTTTTTTTTTTTTTTTTTTAAAGTAAGCACTAATGTCAAGTTAATTTAAAATTTGAATTTTCTTAAAAATGTATTGTTGGCCGTATTATGTATTTCTTTAAACTGACTATCATTTTTCATATTTAAATAAAAAAATATTCTTATATAGTCAACCTCAACTTGTTCAACAATCTCCAAAAGCAGGTATAATTTCAAAGTTCACACTAAAATTATTAATAGGCTGCTACAGCAGTGTTAAAAAATAAAACTTGAATTTATGTTTTCCCAGTTTACACTCACAGCAAAATATTCTTTTTCCGCTTTCAACAAAACTGGCGTTTTATCAGCCTTTTATAAAATTTGAGATTTAAGCTGATAAATGGCTGTTTTTCAGAAATATTTACCTTCTAGGTGTTAGCTAATAAACTAATTATTATAAGTTTGCTTATATTTAAGCTAAGGACTTGAAACATATATATTGATCATCACTGATGTGAATTTCTATTCTCACTAGAAGATGACTTGTGATAAAAAGCTTTGCTCAGCATGTGGCTTGTTTAAAAATTATTCATCTTTATATATATTCATTATACTCTTTGTACATACAGCATCTCTACAATCTGTCTGATTGTGGAGATGCTGTTATATAGTGTTTATTGAAGTGTAATAAATCTCCAATATAATAAAATTATTTTTCATCACTCATGTTAACCCACCAAATTTCTTAAGTAAACTTTTTAGATGTCTACAATATTTTGAGACTGTCTTTCAGCACTTTGGGCTTCTCTGGTATTATTTTAATTTAGAAACATGTAATAATGTATGTTATTTATGTTACTGATTTAGCTTTATTGCCCAATTGTCTTTTGTGCTAGATAGCATTTATACTGATGTTTTTTAAAAGGTGGGTGCCACTGCCTGATTAATTAATGTCTAAGGTTTCCTAAAATGTATTATTTATGTTACTGATTTAGTTTTATTGCCCAGATTGTCATCTGCTCTAGGGTTCATGGTATTTAGTTATTTCATATTTATTTTGTAATATGTAATCTGTAAAAGTAGCTTCTAGTTATCATTTTTGTAATACATTTGTAGTAAGTAGTTATAATGTAGTATTCAAAATTTTTCATATTTGAAGTGTAAAAGATCATGAATGCAATGTTTGAAATTCAAGTTTGAGCATGATTGGGATTTTGAAAATATTATATTGCGGAATGTGATGTAATTTTGATTGATGAGATAATTGAGCAGCACTTGGCATGAAAATTTGAAATTGCTCCAAATCCATATTGGCTTGTAAGATTTAACCTTTCCTAAACTTTATTAATGACCATCAAAACAAGCAATATAGTCAATAGGTATTTGAGATGTTTTAAATCAACAGGCTTGCTGTTAATTGGCTTGCAGCTTACTGGAAAATAAATTTATTAATAATGGAGTATCAAGGGCATTATACAGAGTTTTAAATTTTAATTGTCATTTTACAAATGAAAATAATGCTCATTTTGAAAATTTTCTTTACATTTTAATTTAGAAAAAGCTTATAATTTTTAAGCAAAATTTTACTGAGGCAAGAAATAGATGATTAACTCAGAAATACTTGAATTTTGATCATTAATTAGTTGTAAAATTTAATATATATTTATTGTGTCAAAATTTAGTGAGTTTAGTACCACATATCTGTTGAATGTAAATTAAAAAAATTTTAATATAAAAACATTGTAAAATAATGTAGTTTCAAAATAGAAATTATTTATTTCTTTTCA
Organism: Latrodectus geometricus; assembly: GCA_026290005.1. NCBI lineage: Eukaryota > Metazoa > Arthropoda > Arachnida > Araneae > Theridiidae > Latrodectus > Latrodectus geometricus. Next base: position 474,971 of record JAPDSC010112206.1, on the reverse strand, counting down.
TAGTTAATATAAAGCTTAATGATTTAATTACTGTAAAGATTCCTGATAATAATTAAAGCAACCCTTGATTGTCATTTACAGAATTCAATAAAAATATCTGCAATAGTTTTCTTATTTGTTTAAATATTTAATGAAACAAATTATAACATGTAAAAAGCATGTTTTGTTTATTTTTCTTTTAATTGTTTTTATAATCATTGTATACGTAATTTTATATTTTAAAAATTATGTTTTTGGTATGTATAAGTATCGATTCTTGTTAATATATTATCTGAAATGAATATCCATGTTCTTTTTTTATCATAAAAATATTGATTTAAATTTTTTGTGTATTATAGCTTTTTATTAATAATTAAAGGTGACAGAATTATTTCATTCCTAGACAAATTTTATTTTAAGTATATATTTTATGCATTGGTATGAAGAATTGGGATTATCACAAATTTTCACATTCTGATGTTGTCCAGTTAAAGATATAGACAACAAAGAAATTAACTGAAAGGGATCCATTGTGATATTCTGAGGCATTGGAATAGTCTACAATAGATGTAGAAGAAATTGAAAGGATTAACAAATTAACATTAATTAAAAAGAAAAACACTTGTTATTGACTTCAGAGATGCAAAAATTATTAATCAGTACTAAAACTAACAGTTTGTTGAATAATTAAGTAACTATATGCATCTTCAACGTGAATATGTAATATTTGATTAATTTTTAAAATGTTTAAAAATAAACAAGATTAAAAAGAAAAAAAATATCTTTATGAAATGATAATGCTAATGCATTACTTGAGAAAGCATTATAAAACCAATGTTTTAGTATATTTGATATTGCATATTTAAGGTATGGTAAAACATAGGTTTCATAATTCTGTGTCATTTAAATTTTGTACTATTGTTATTCAATCAAATTATTTTATTTTTTGCTTAATTTTCAAAAAATCATGTAAGGATTAAAAATAAAAGTAAGAATTACTTTCAATATATTTTGCTTTAAATGTTTTCAAATACATGATTTTGGACAGAATAATAAGATTTTAGAAACTGAATATTAATGAATTAATTTATCATGTTCAACTAATTACTAACAATTTTTTCTATTTGTTTTAGAATTTTCTTAAAGATAAAAATCTGCAAATATTATAATCGAAATAACAAAATGTTACTTTCAGTATTTAAAATAAATTTAATTTAAATGTAAGTTAGTTCTTACTGTTTTAATTTTTATTGAAATTGGGTAACTTACTTATTATGTACATCAAATCATAGAAACAAAAACAAATAATTAGAGAATAATTATTTTCTTCAAATTGGTGTTCTATTATTCTTTCATTATTTTTATGTTTGAACAATGGCTCTTATATCAAAATTTAAAATTAGAAAATTTATCAATCCATATTATTTTGCATTAAAATTAGATGATAATTTTGTAATGTTATGTAGTTTTTATTTTTTCTGAAAATATGGTATACTTATTTTTGATCTAAAGTTTTTGATTGTTCATTTTACAAGTAAAGACAATTTTTTAATTTTTGAAGGAAATTCATTATAATTAAGAACAAATTTTTCTTTGCAGTACTTTAAAATAATACTACTTTCCTTATACAATTGTATATATATTAATCTATTGATGTTTTGTTTATTTTTACTTCAAAATTTTAAGTCTCAATCCATTTTAACTCTTAAAGTGCTATTTCTAATGTAAAGTTAAAATTAGCTTTCTTTTTTTTTATATAAAGTCAAGCAATAATGACTATTAAAATATTATTGTTAATCATAGGTTATAAATGATCCTGAAAAACAAAAAGCCCTTCTAAAAAAGAAGCAGCAAGAATTTGAAATGGAGCGTAGGAAGAAAACTACAGAATTGAAGCCCATTATTTTGGGGTGTTATATAGAAAATATTGACACACCTCAAAACAAAGAGCTTCGTACTTTATTAGAACCTTATACTGCTGTACTTTTGATAGAAAATACAATACCAACATTTCTTACTGTGAAAAAAGGGCAAAGTGAATCAAAACCTAATTCTGCAGTATCTAGTCCATCTTTAAATGCCAACAATGCAAAGAAAGTACCCGAGAAAGGTAAAATTTAGTTATATCTAAGCTTTTATATTTTATAATGTCTCTTACCATAATTTTATATATTTATTATTTTCATTTTCATTATTTTATATGTAAACATTTTTACAGCCATGCCGCACTTGATTCGTCTTATACACGGCAATAGTCATGGTCGAGCAATTTTGATTCCAGAATTTCAGAAGTTTTGGAAACAACATTGTAAAAGTCTTGTTCAATCAGAAAAGACATCTGATGAAAACAAAGGGACTGATTTGTTAGATCAAAGAACTTCTGCTACTCCTGAATCGCCAATTTCAGATTCATTTATATCAAAACGTCAACTAGTTCTCACTATGAAACAAATTGCTACAAAACGTACTACAGAGGCCACAAAAAATCTTGTTTGGTGGGTTAATGATAGTGTGAGAGAAAAGTATGGATTAAATGACATACCATTGCCAAATACGTGGAATTATTTAACTACTATTAGCAAAGAAAAAATAAGTGGAGAAGAAATGCAAGAAGAAGAAAAAACTAAGAAAGCATCCCCTGTTATCAAACAGAATAATCTTTCAATAAAAGAATTTTTAGCTCCATGAAGTTTAACTTAAATTTCTATTAATTATTTATATTTTATAATTAAACTTTTTCTTCAAATAAATTACATTTAGTTTTTATTTTAATGACATCACTCATTTCATAGCCAATTTCCATTATAATTTATTTGTAGAAAAATGTTTTTTATATAATTAATTGCAAGCATTTTCTATGAAAGTTGAACTTTATTCTTAAATACTACTCATTTTAACACTAAACTTTAAAATATCTGCTGAATGATGTCTTTGAATTTGTAACAAGTCTCATTTGAAAGCTTCTAGAATAGACAATGTTTTAAATATTGCTTGTGATTGTTTATATATTTAGTAAAAAGCATTAATTTTTGATTGTTTTATACTCTATATTTTTAGCATCATGGGATGTAATAAATTATAACATCTTTTGATGCTTTTACAGATATAATTTAGTGTATCACAAAAATAACTCAAGTCATTATTAATCAAGAATGTAAAGTTGTAAAATAAGAATCATTAATGATACTGTATGCTTTGAGTATTATTGAAGTAGTATTAAAGAGAGAGATGTATAGTTAGATTTTTGAATTTTACAATTTATAATAAAAACAATAAAGGAGGGATTGCAGAGAGATTTCAATCAAATTGTTTTAGTTGTTAGCATTTAAACTGCTGAATTAGCATGAAATTTAATGTATTGCTATGTTATGCTATAAAGCTTCACAACTGACTTTTAATCAATGTAATAATATTATATGAGGAAATATTTTTAAATCTCAAATAGTTGATCTTTTTTTAAATATTCTTTTAAAAAAAAAATAAAGTTTAGGAAATTGATACTTGAAATATTATATAGTCCATCATATATTTCAGCAATTCAAATACCTTATTAAATGTAGTTGAAATTATTCATTGTTTCTGCAAAAAATTAGTATCTATGGATTTCCTTGTATGTTTGTAACTATATAAAAATAATATATTATTTTATGTTCAATTATAGCATAAACATTTAATTAACATGTTCAAAAATCTAGAACTGAAATAAATAATAATACTTTAAAACTCATGAATTTAGATTGTTAGATTTTTACTGGTGATGAAATTTTTTTTTTCTTAATTATGCAAATTTTAACTTGGCTTGGGGTTTTATTAAAAAAATTTTTTTTATGTATAAATTATAATGTGTTGCGTTAAATTGTATATTGTTTAAAAATATGTATAAAATTATCAAAAGTTATGTTAATTGTATCGCTTCTGAAAATATATATATTCATTTTACAAAATAAATAAATGCTACAAGAAGTGTATTTTTATTAATATTATACATGTATATTATTCATTCATGAAGAGAAAATAAAATTCTTTATAAATACTGCTTTCTTTTTATTTTTGAATATTTTAACTTTTTTATATTTGATCCTTTTTCCGTAAATATTTTACTGAGTATGTTTCAAATTATTAATCGCTTTTAGATGGTTCATTTCTTAAAAATTTATAAGTTTAAGTGTCCTTTTTTTAATACATTAAGTCAGTACTTGTTAGGATTTTCTTTTATTACCTTTGCTTGAATATTATTTTAGGTGTGTAACTTTGAATTACACCCTCTTTGGATCTTGCACCACAAAACCCAACCAACCAACCAACTTTGAATTACACATTTATGCTATTCCTGAGAATTTTTGCTAACACAATTTAATTTCAAATTAACATATTTAGATATTTTTTATAAGAACTATTTTTATTAGAACAATTTCAATTTCTAGAAATAAAATGTTATTGTACTATTATAATGCTTCATCTGTAAATAACATTGTCAGTCATTATTAATTTGTTTGCTTATTATGTGATACATTTCTTTGCATTATATCATTTGCTTTAATGTAATTCAAAAGGGAAAATTCTAAAACATTATTATATTTAGCCTATTGTATTAATTTAATATTTATAGCATGTTTTATTTAGCTATTTTCAAATGTAAGGACATTCATAAATTAAATGATATTAATTGAATTAATCATCTGTGTATCTTTTTTTATTTTGTTTTTTTTTCTAATACAAATTTGCATAATAAGATGTTTAAAAGATGGCATTTTGTTAAGGTTCTTGTCAATAAATTGTTGATGCACTTTGATTAATTTTAATTAAATTTGATAAATTTTTGATAAAAATCATACTGCATACATTTTATTGGCAAGAATAACTATTTCAAAATGAATAACCAAATCAATTGTATATAATTGGCTTTTTAGAAAAATATTTTGTCAACATTTTAAGTTATTCTGGCTTAATAGAAATGCTGTATTTTTCAGAGTGAAATATTCTAAGTTCGATTTTGGCCATTGCTGAACACTGAAAAATGGATGTAGCTTTCCTGCATGCACATCTGGGTTTAATAGAAATTTCTGAATTTCTTTCCTTTCTACCCGTGAATATGGCTCTTCTGTATTTTCATACTGTCCCATTAGAGCACAATTTATGTAATCAGTAGATATTAAAATTCCTTAAGTTGTTGGGTTGTCCAGTAAAAGAAATCAAATAAAAAAGGAAAAATTTATTTATATTTTTATCTGTTTTAATTATTAATCTTCGAAATCATTATCTTTAGGCTTATGAAACTGACACGCTGCCTACTGCTTTATCATAATTATTTTTTCTTGTAATTGAACTGTGATGTAGACTTCTACTGAACAGATAGTCGCTAGGTTTTAAAGCCCACCGTTGTCACCTTAATTTTATTTTAAATAAAGTCTTTCGTATTAGAGTCCCTCTACTGATGATAGAGAAGTTTAAACCATTTAACCAATTGTTAAAGTTCAGGGCTTCTCCACATTGTTTTGTATATCTATGTATCTCTAGGGTTATGTAATGGAAATAATTAAGTTAAGGTTAAAAGAGAGTATATAATTTAAATTTGATTTCAGATCTATATAGATATGAAAATTATATTGAGAAAAAATTTATTTCACTATAATTTTAATTCTAAAATACAAGTACTTATTTTTATAATTATTGAATATAAAAAGGTTTATTAAAAATAAGTAATAAATCAAAGTAGTATCATTTTCTACCTTTTGTTAAATCATTAAAATGTCATTATTTTGAAATAAAATTTTCTAATAAAAGCTTATACTTGCTTTAATAAGATATTGTAAACTTTAATAAACTTTTAAAACTTTAAAATATAACTTTATGAAATGCAATAATGACCTTATTCTTCAAGCTTTATTATACTTTAACTATTTTGAAATAATTAGAAACATTGCTTAGTGAAATTTGTTTATTTTGAATTAGTATGTTTACCATTATGTGTATAAAAAACAAAAGTAGATTTATTGTATTTGATTGTATACAAATTTATTATATTCTTTGCTATTATTGTTAAGTTTAATTATGGTGAAATTATATTTGTCTTATCTTTGATAGACTATTAAAAATATAATTTTGATGTCATTTCTTAAAACATATTATTTATACTATAACCACACATAAAATTTAAATTTTTAAACATTTTATGAAATTATTTGATAAATTCTATATAATAAAGTAGTAACTTTTCTGTAAATAGAATCTTATTCTTTTATACTTAATAAATATACTTGCTTATAAAAGCACAAAGTTATGATAACTGGTTAACAAATTTGGTTATGAATATTCAACGATTTTATAATTTTGAATTATTTTCAAGTAGCTAAGTCAACAGTAGGATTATCATATCATCTATCCACTATTTGAGAAATATTAGATCAAAACTTATATTTAAGTTTAGTAGAAGTGTTACCTGAAAAAGTGGTTTCTAATTAAGTTAAGAAAAATTTATTGATAATCAAATTTCCTCTAATTGTTTTTTATATCCTTATCTATGAGTTGCAAAATATGATGTAGGGGGTCATACTTCTAAATAAGTTCTTCAGCAGGTAGTTCTTGATTTTTCATTATTACAAATAGAATGCTAAAGATATAAAACAGCAATTTTAATTAAGTTGCTTGTTAATATTATGGTATCTGAATACAAGTAATTAAAAAGTATTATGCCTTTTAAAATATATTGCATAGCATTTTTTCTTTGTATAATTTTTTTGACTTTTTCATATTTTTAGAGGAATTCATTGTTTTAATTATAAAATTTTCTTGTTAGCTAAGAATTGAACTTTCATGTAGTATGGTCATAAAATCATATATATATATATATATATATATATATATATATATATATATATATATATATATATATATATATATAATATATACTAAGCAATTTCCTACGTCTTCATGCCATTAAATAATCAAGTACCTATTGTTGAATAGAGGAAAAAACTGTAACATATCATAGTAACAATTTCCATCAATGTAATGCAATAAAAAAGCAAATTTTAAATGTTGTTTTTAATAAGATAAATTCAATTTATAATTATATGTTTGAGAATTTAAACATTTTTTAGCATAAACATGAATTTACAAAAATCCCAAAACCTCAAAAATTATTTAATTTTAAACTAAAAAGACATATTGTTGCAATAAAAAATTCTATTCCTAGATTTAAAAAATTGTTTTATGACTGCAAATCTCTAAATTTCTGCTTAATCATAAAACAATTTAGTAAAATAAATGTTAGAAAATATATCACTTATTAAAATAGCCATTAAAATCTCAGTTTAAAACATTAAGAATTATTAAAAATTTATTCTTAAATCTTTTTCCTGAATATTTTAAACTTTTGAATATTTGGTATTGTGTTGCCAAAAATCCTTTGGTTTTTGAAATCATTTACAATTTCAGTTTTAACTTCGAGTGTGAGCTACTAGAAGTGGTTTTAATCGAATTTAATTTGTAGATCCTGGTTGAATCAACCCCTTTGTGCAAAACATATATTTCTTCTAGTAAGTAATCAAATTCCACACTTTAATTTTTAGTATCTAAAAACCCCTATTTTAAACAGAAAGTCTTGATTGAAGAAACATTTTTTAAATAAAACATCATAGACTTGCTTATGAATGAGAAAATTTATCAATAATGAAATTCCTTGCAGGTTTAGGTTTAGCAAAAATCAAATAATGTTAGTTTAATAAGAACAGAGAATTCTTAATATTACCTCTAAATATATATGTTTCCTTTTACAATAATTAATGTACAGTGAATGAATCTAATGATAATTTATTATATATATATATATATATATAAATAATATAATTCTAATAAAAACTTTAAAATAAGGATATTTCTACAATAGTGCTTATGACATTGATTTTTTCAAAAATTTACTTTTACTGTCAAAATTATACATAAAAAAATATCTTCAGTGATTCTTGTACTTATTAATTATGTTGTAAATAAATAATTACTCTTAAATTTTTAAATTAGAAGCACTTTTCTTTAATAATTAAAAGTTAATCATTACAACTATGACTTGGGATTAATTCAGATCTAGAAATGCCTAAATGTTTTGAGGAAACTTTAAATTTTACTTGCTTTTCTTTCTTACTTTTAAATAAGTAAGAAAATGCTTTTCTTAAATAATACGATCCCAAGAAATTATGTAAAATAATTTGAATTTAAAGGACTACCTAATTGTTTTATTAATTTTCAGTATTTTATCAATTAAAGTTTTATTCAAAGAATATTTTATCAATTTAGGGAAAATTGTTATGGGTATTTAAGTTAGTTTTTTTGTGTTTAAATATTATCTATCACTTGGTTTCTTTTAAAAATCAAAATGTTATTATTTTATTTTGGTATTTTAAATATACTTTAAAATTAATCGCAAAATTGAAATATTTAGTTTAGTTTTACCATAAATTTTTAGCTATTAAATTATTGGGATGCATTTGAATTCTCATTATGAGACAAATAATGTAAAATAATAATAATGATCTAATGAAATTATTAAGATTCTCAATAATAGAGAAATGTTTTAAAAATTAGATTGAAATAATAAATGGATAAATTGACTGGGAGAGGGAAAGAAAGAAAATAAATTGTTTTGAATATGTTTTCCTATTAGTAATGAATAAATACATTATTAAGCTTTATTACTCATAACAAAATAATAATGCTGTCAAATGATTAAAAGCTTAATTATTTTCTTTTGAATTCGATAGGTGACCTGATTTTGAAATATGGGGTCCCAGATATATTTGAGATGATGACAGTAATAAATGCAATAAATTGAAGATAAATATAAGAAATTTATTACGATAGACATTCTTGATTTGTGATGTGTGAGAAATAACTTAATTAAGTTTTTAATATTAATAAAACGAACTTGTGCTAATTGCAATTTCATTTGCTTATATTTCATTGCTTTTAAGTAAAGAAAAACAACTAAGCAATCTTAAATTGGTTTACTGAGTGATAAATTAGTTCTTTTGTTATCCTTGTAAGGTTAAATTTTTTGTGATAACTATGCAAAAGATACATGTTTTATAGAACTCAGATTATTAATTCATTTATTATAATCTTTATTTTGTAAAAACTTAAATCGTTTTATAGCAATTGTTTTAAATGAAAATAAATTACTATGGCTAAGTTGGGCTTTTTGTTTTTCATTCTTAAAATGCTATAAATTATTTTCCTTTTTTTTTAACTAAAAGTTTTATGAATCTTTTTAATTTTCATGTAAAGTGAGTATAAATTAACTAAATAGTTGTGGAAAAAATGATAAGCTGAATTTAAAATATTTCAATGCACATATCAATACTAAAACAATGATTACACTTTTCTAATTTCGTTTATTGTTTTATGTAGATTATTGAACTTAATTGTGTTTGATCTGCTCTCTTAGTTTTATTGCTCACTTCTATTATTTTCTTATTGTTTCTTTTTTAATTCTAATTAAATTAAAATTTTATGAAGTTTATATTAATGATATTTTTTAATATTCTTTGTCATGTATTGAGTTGCCGATCCTTAAACAAATGGTAAAATCCGTTACCCCTACACATGGTTTATCAATTCTGGGCTCACTTAGGCTTGGGATGTTAACAGTGTTTCAGAATCCAATATAAACTATAGGTCCCTCTCTAATTTTGATCTTGGTGCAAAAACTGTTGAGAATCAAACAAGCCATTATACCGCGAATTCTTTAGATGTCTGTCTCCTTAAAGCCGAGTTATAAAATCAATAATTTGATAGTCCGATTTCCTCCTTGCACGTACTATTTGCAACTAATTTGGAACTTATTTTAGATTTTTAGTACTAAACTAAAATTAGGCTTTCTAATTAAGTGACTTACCGAATTAAGATTTTTTTTAAAGTGTTTGTAAAATATAGGGGGGAAAAAAACTTGTCATACTTTATATTACTCCGTTATTTGGTCATTATTGTGTCATCTTTAGAGAAGAATATTATGTTTATTAATCATCTCGGTCCTCCTGTGCAAAAAAGAACGTTGAGTGACAGACCAACCGACCAATAGCATACTAGTTATTCTTCATATTTTCAACGATTCCACATTTTAGACTATTTTTTGAGTTTTAAGAAAATGTATAGAATTATTTAAAATTTTTTAAAAAAATGATTATTTTCTTTGAATTATGTGATAGAAAAATATAAAACTATGTCAAATTATTTTTAAGTCAATTTTTTTTATGCTGATTTTAAAATTTTTTTATAATTTCTTATATACTCTTGTGTTTAAAATTAGAAAACATTTCAAATTTAATGGATTAACTCCCAAAATTTTGAGCATGTTTTAATGTAAAATTAGTTTTGAACACACATAGATTGATTTAATACAGAAATGAATCACAACAGTATAATGCACATGTATGATGTATAAAACATTCATAAAAGTCAGGAGTATACTAAAATTTCCGAGAATTTTGAGGAAATAAATTCAACCAAGCATATTTTTTAATGTAATTTATTAAAAGTAAAAGAACTTTTAATAAATACTTTTACACATATGAAGCGAAGTAAACTACGTAATTGTAATGCAAGAAAAATGCCTGTTCTGTCTTCTATCACGAAAATTAATGTTTCTTGCTTTGAATAATAAAAAATTAACCAAAATAATAAAAATTGTAAATTAATATTTAATAAAATAAATTTCAAGATTTATTTCTTAGGAATGCCAGAATAAATGTTGGCATTCAGTTTCTTGTTATAAATTCATGTGAAAGAAAAAAAAAAAGTTATTTTTTTAACATTAATAAGTTACTTTAAATTGTTCATTAATGCTAAATTGCTTTCTTTTTATGGAAATTTTCCTTATTTTATTAATAAAGAAAGTGTATTATATTTCATTAAAATAAAAAAATTATTGAAAATAAATCAATAGAAGTTCTCATTTTTAAAACCTTAGAAGAACAATAGATTTTTTCCCATAGGTTCTTAATTATTTAACTATAGCAATTTTATTTTAATAAATGTTTCATGAGAAAAACTTCAAAATTTTTTAGATCATTTGAAAATTTTCAAGAATTTTAAATTTATCGAGAGCTTTCAAAATTCCTTATTATTTTCGAAATTTCTGTGGGAATAAACCGGATTTATTCCCATCCTTACAGTAACCCAGACAAAAAGTGGTTACAGAATCGAAAAAAAAGTGAGTTAATGATTGCCTACTACCAATATATGGGTTGATCATCTTAATTTATAATGAAAACAAGGCACTTCATGGATTTCTTTGTCAATTGAGCCACAGAGTCAGTCACACTATAATTTTCAAGCTCTGGATTACTGGAACAATTGCAAGTTGCACTTGTTTCGAATGACCATTCGTTGTCATTCATTAAAGCGAAATCAATGTTAACTTCACATCTAAAAAAGCGAGAATAAGATCCAAAATTGCATACTTCACACCAATCACTGCATTACTTCAATATCATAAAGAAATTTGGAACAGTCCAACATAAAGTCTGCCAGGATCGTCGATTCCTATTTTTTTCAAGAGAATGTTGTGAATCAGTGGTTAGACTGAATCAGATACGGCCAATGTAAGAGAACGAACGGTCTTTCATTAATTTGTGTTCCAATATCTATAATCTCTATACCATGCTAAAAGATTTTTCTGTTTTAAAAAGTGAATAGGACTTTAATAGACTAAATAGGACTAAAATAGACTTCTCTAATAAAGTTTTCTGTTAACGGTAATCCTTAAAATACAACATCTTGTAGTTGCAAAGAAGTCAAAAGAGGTTACAGAAACTGCTGTCTCGAGACGATCTTCAGTCCTTTTTGGCCATCGTGATTCTTGGATGATTTTATCCAGACTCTTTGGATAAAATAGACTAAAAGTTGGGCACGAAATTCACTCTATAAATTTGGATTAGAAAATAGACTTCTAGGCTGCCCATGATTTATTAAATTTCAACACTTATGTTGGTGGTTGCTCATTTCTATTACGAATTTTACCGATTGTTACAGGGAAATGAATTCGGTGAGAGGAATGTGAACGAACGGCATTATATATATATATATAACAAATACATATTCATACTTGCCATCGGTATACACTGAGATATTCGGCTATCAAGATTTACATCTTTGTTTCGAAGCAGTACATATATGCATTTCGTTTATTTTTGCGTATTGCACTCGATAAAATGTACAATTTTTTTTATAATTTTGAACATCTGTGTATTTCAAATTTAAATTTTGATGTTGTTGTCGTGTGCCAGCCAGGCTGGCAATATGGGGTGCGCTGCTCCACTTTTCCAACTGAACCATATTTGGTGTGGAGTCCGACTTCCTCAGTACACACATGCCATAGGGACCCGTTTATAGGGTAGGCAACCATTCACACACAAAGAAAGGACAAAGACAAGAAAGAGAGAGAGAAAGTACATCCATGCCCGAGCCAGGATTCGAACCCAGGTCCCACCCATCTGTTGTCAGGAACGCTAACCACTAGACAGGTTGGGCGGCAAATTTTGATCTTCATTGCTTAATAGGAGTATTGATAATACTTAAGAAAATTGCATATCGAATCTTTCAACTGTAAATTTAATATTTTATGTTACTATTTTGAGAGTATATGCTAGAATTGTTTTACTTTTATTAACGAAGTGGTATGTGTGATTTCGGAAAAAAGATAAATAACTTTTCGTGCATAATTTAAAGCTTTTTTTTACATTACTTATTATATATATATATATATATATATATATATATATATATATATATATATATATATATATGAAAATAATTGAGCAAAGTTTCTTCAAAATAATAAACTATATAGGACTTATCATCATTTTACATTTTAGTCAGATATTCAAAATCATTAAAATCCTGAAAAATAAGAATTAATAGTTTAATAGATGGTCTATGCATTAAAAATGTTTTCAGAATGAATTGCACATAGAATAGTAAATTTGGGAATTCCTGTCAGAATGATCGTACTTTTAAGGGTTTAAAACATTAGAATCGTTATAGCGTGTTTATACATTGACGTTATTCATGAGTTATCGAATTTTCCAATATTTTTGCATACTCAAGTTAAAAATTATTAGCCTAAATTTCATAGATTTTACCGCTCATTTAAACTTTGTCAGTATGAAATTAGAATAAAATTATCAAATTTAGTGATATGAATCACATTTTACGATTAAAACTTCACAAATTGTGAAAAATTTCCGAGACATTTCTTACCCCAATTTATAAAATATTGAGGTTGGAATAAAACTGCTACTTTTTAAAATTATTTTCAATCAAATGAAATGATAAAAATTTTAAATTGATTAATTACGATTGCTTAAAGTAAGTTACCATATTTCTGTGTCTTTATTTAAAAATTTCACATTATTTATTGTATAAATATTAAAATTTCTCTTATTTTTATATAAGCATTCATTCATTTATATTATAGCAAAAAAGAATAATTTTAATAGTATGAAAATATTTTTCAATAAATTAAAAAAGTAATTTTAACAATGTAGATGATCGATTGAATATTTTGCATTCTTAAACAGTCTATATTATTATTAGAATAATCTGGTTTTTATATTATAACTGCGAAATATTTAATTATTGTTTCGCTAACATATTTTGATTCTTTTTTATACAGTTTGAGACGGACCAGAGAGTGACCAAAATACTAGTTGGATATTATGGTTGCATTCTTCAGTGAATGTTATTCAAGATACTTTTTTTTATAAATGGAGCAATATCATCAAGAGATGGTTTGAAGCAATGCTTTTCAAAGTAATCTTCGAGAAATTTTAGATATATTATTTACTTATAGCTTTATATTTTCATGCTTTATGAATCAATTTGTAATATATATTTTCATAAACATAACTTCCACCGTTTGCATCTTCAACTATCAAGGTTTCCTTTAAATATTTTTTAAAAAAATTATCCAAAAATGTAAAATTTTATTACTTTATTTATTAATTAATATAGGAAGGAATATATAGATATTGTAATAAATACAACAAAATATCATAGAATGAAACAGATTTTATCTGCCAACCCAAAATATTAGACATAAAATTCTTTAATTTTATTTTATTGTTCGACTAAATTTGTGTTCGCATTGAGTGATTTTTTCAGAGGCTTAAATGCTTGAAATATCATACAGTAGCAAAAGTACTAATAAAAGATAAATCTTGTTTTTTTTTTTTTTTTTTTTTTTTAACATTGCCTCATATATGTAATTTATTAACAATAATTAAATTTTATACTTCATTTAAATTATCTTCAGGTTCTTTATTTTTGTGTAACAGAAATGAAAATGAGATTAACGATTTCATTTTCCAGTTAAATATATACTTTGCTTCTAAATGTAGTAAAAAATATTAAATCAATAGTGACTTACTGATTGTTCAATGCATACCCTCCATTTTTACTTAAATTAAAACGATTGTATTATGTGTGAAATGATATCAATCATACTGACTTGAAGGACGTTAAATTAATTATTAAAGATTGATTCATAAATTAAAACAATGTTCATAATAAATTAGATTTATGATGTTCGTTAGAAAAGCCTTTATTTCATATCGAATGATTATCATTTAACTAACACAGCGGGTAACGTCTAGACAGAATATTCAGGTCAGATGCTGTAATTCAAAACATATAATTTATATTAGCCGACAAGGCTAATATGAAACAATAAACTTTGTGAGCAAGAATAAGGCCTGCGTATAGATGTTAAGTTAATATAAATAAATGGTACATTGTTGTACTTTTAAAGCTTTTTTTTCATATTTTATTACTGAAAGGATAAATTTATGTTAATACAAAAAATAGAATTACCATCAATCTTGACATCATTTCTCTAGAATGTTGAATCTTTATAATTATCTTTTATATATTACGGATATATTTCGATTTATTTATTAATATTTTGTCAATTATTGATGTTTTATTTATGTTTCCTTTATTTTTATAATTTAGTTACGATGTGAAAATAACGAATTATATATCGAAACAAAATTGTTTGTTTCACCATGATTTTAACTATGTTTGACTGATGCATGTTTTTTTTTTAGAAAAATATCAGTGAGAATGGTTTTGTAGTAAAAATTAAAGCAAGTAATTTTCAGGAATATTAATAACGACTTTTACCTATTAATAATCTTAATAATAAACTATGTTTGCTATATGTGCTTCTAAATGAATTAATCTCATTTAAGGATGTATATCAATATGATTATATGAAATTTTTTTAATTTTCATCGTTTGTATTTTTATAAAATGATAGTAATTAATTTATATATATATATATATCCTAAAGAATCCTAAAGAACTAAAAAAAGTTTTATATTTAAAATGCAAATTAAAGATTGAGATTGTGATTTTTTTCGAATACTTTGATCTACCTCAAAAATTCGAATCATGATAATCTCAGCTTTTCATTTTTAAAATTTTATTAGAAATTTTATTAATTAGAATTTTATTATTATTTGTTTGAACTTTCCTCTCCTTGGATGTATTTCTTTATATATTTAAATAGGACCTTTACTAAAATTAAGGTATTTTTATTTGGCAAGATTTGTTTTCTCACCACATTACACACACTTAAAAATTATTAAACGTGTGCCAAAGATATAAAGTGATCATAATTATAATAATAAAGATATAAAGTGATCATGTATGGATAATTAAAGTACGTGAATAATTAAAAGTTTAGAAAACAATTTATAATGTTTTTAATAAAAATTTTTTATTGAATTACTTTTTGGCATGCAACAAAATTGCATTAAAATATAGTTTTGTGAAGCTGCCTGGTAAAAATAATAATTTATAGATTAACTTTTTTGTAGTCTTTATACATAACCTTTATTTATATTTTTAATAAGTACTTTTGGAGAAAGTAAAAATTCTTATTCAGTGAAATAATGCAGAAAGATTTTTTCATTTTCACATTTAAGTATTTTTTTCTTGTATAAGTTTAGGTAATATTCTCAAAAACTACTTTCTTGCATTGAAATAAAAGAAATTAAGCATTGTGAAAAAATCAACATGGCATTAGATTTAACTGTTTTTATCTTTCAATTATTTGAAATGTTAAATGTTTTTCATGTTTAGATCAAATTTCAATCACTTAACTCTAGTGGCAATTACTTATTTTTGTGATTTTTCTTGATTAGGTAAATGGGGTTATTCAATGAATTAACTAATATACATTTTACACATTGTTTATGCATTTTTTGACTTCAATTTAATCTTTCTTTTTTTAATTTAGTATTTTTTAAAATTGTTTTCCGTTTTACCAGACTCTAAATTTTTATTTCAGCGAAATAATCTTAATATTTTATTTAAATGCTGTTATGAAATTTAATGTCTCATATTGACAATTGCTACAGACTCTTTGTACTGATTCTTTTTATGACATCTAAATAATTTTTTTGTGATGATTAAAAATTCTTATTCTACGTAATATTACTGTGTAATGATATTAGTATCTCTTTTATCGTTTAAAATTTGGTTTTTTCCTTTTCATAAAAAAATCAGTTAAAGTAATTCACAATTTCATGTATAAATTTTAATATTTTGTGGTGAAAATTGTAATTATCACTGAAGTTAATTTAATACGCATGCGCAAGGTTTAAGACTGTGTAGAAGAAAAATATTTATTTAAGGAGACTTTTTTTATTATCATTTTAATTGTTTGAAGTGGGATAACTGTTGCGTATTGTCTTACCTTCGTGTAGAGTTAAAAAATGAGTAAAAATTAGATAGCTCTATAAATTTTAAAGCGCTTAAAATTTGCTGCTGATTATGAAAATCACCTTACATATAATTTAGAACAAGTGAAGAATATTGCATATCTGGTTGATGTATGCACAATTTTTGGAGTATGCTTGAAAATATATATTTTCATGTATTGTGCATAGTATAAATTGTATGCACAATGTTTGAAAACATTTTGTGTGTTCTCCACTGTGACAAATGAATAGGACCTATTATGAAGATATCTGCTGTGAAAATTATGTCTTTCAAAAGTTCTCAGCTTTTGAGCTTTCATATATTTAAAAAAAGTGCCATTTGTATTTACTAAAAATTACGCATATATTGATTAAAATAAAGATATAAAAAAATGCATAAATATATTTGCTTTCGAGAAATACGTTAATTTTTCTTACTTATAGATAATTTTTAACGTTTAACTCCGCAGTTATTACTTTATTTTTTAAAGTTTGATAACGAGTTTTATCAAATATAAAAAATTATAAAAATATCTTTTGAGAAACATATAAAAGGTGTTTTTTGTTGTGTAATATATTTAATAAAAAATATAGCAGTGTTAATTTAATTAAAAATATTTATTTAAAGAATATTTTTTAACTATATTATGCATTTATTGCGTAACTAGGATAACAAAATTACGTTAACATCCGGGTCTTGATGTATCGTAGTCGAGAAGTCCGATTGTTGTATTTCCATCTGTTTCTTTTGAAAACACTGCTTATTGGAAGCTTATGGCAGTTTTTGTTCACTATTTAATTTCAAATGGTGATAGTTGTAGATATACAAGTGACATCTTAATAAGCAATACCAAAAAGTGACTTAAAAAAAAAATTAAAAATAAAAAATAAAAAGTTAGTTAAAAGAAATACAAGTTAAAAATAAATTAGAATATAATTATGTGACTTTCAAAAAATTTAATTGAAAAAACTAAAGATTAATGATTATCTTTTGATCTTTAATTTATTTCTTCTTTTGACAAAAATGTTCCTTAATATAAATGAGGAGAGATATGAGAAATTAATTATTGTATAAATTCTTCAGAAATGGTATTTTCATTATTTGCTAGAAGATTGCTAGGAAATACAGGACTTACTTAATGCATAATAATCTCTTCAAATTAATAAATATCTTCCATTTTGAGAGAAACGAACTTTTTTTATCGATAGTGATCATATTCAAGTATCGTGAAAAATGAAATTAAAAAAAAAAAAAAAAAAAAAAACGTACTTTGGCCGATATGTGCATGCAAAAACATGACATTTAGAAACTATATTCCTTTTGTTCAACTGTGGCTAGAATCGAACTTGTGACTTTTCACCTCAAAAGAACAACTCTCCAACAAATATGTCATAATCAGCTTCAAAGAAGTTAAAATTGATGCTGTATAGACTAATAGTTAAAAGCAACAACTTTCAAAATTTTTATGTGAAGGTCTTTCTCTAATGCATGTAGACATATAAACATAGCACCTATCTATCTTTATTTGATAAGCTATCTTGAGCGCAAATCTTCCTTCGAAATATATAGTCTTACCAGTAAATTTTGGTGAACTTTAAAATTGTCAGTATTATAAGCATAATCAGTGCAACACAAATTAAATTTTAAAATTAGAAAGTGTTGTGCTATTAGATTTATCTCCAATTTTTTGAGATTTTTACCTGATTGTAAAAACAAGTATCATTTAATATAAAAAATATTAAAATATGTTGTTTCTAAACCAAGCACAATTTCTTTAAAGTGTTTTATATTGTTTTTTATCTATCACAACTTTATTCGACTTGTCTACATTAAATGATTCCATTTAGGTGACTTGAGGCATAACAAATTTTAATTTAAATTAACATATTATATTTTAAAATTATATTGACATGTCTGAATTTAATGAAAAATATTTTTTTAAATTATTTAGCATTTATTTTTTTTCTCCTATTTCAACATATATGTTATATTTGTGTAGATCTTGTTTTTATGTAGTGTGTTTGAAAATAATCATAATTCATAAATAACAAGATGGAAGCAACAAGCAAGCTTTATTAACAGTGTTTAATAACATACAATTAACAATGGCCATAAAATAAGTTATCACATAACCTCAAGCTTTAAAATAATGAGCACAAGAGAATAAAATGGACATTGAATGTATTTATATTTCTATTTGGCACTAAACAAACTCTTTGATTTAAATGAAGCTGGCAAGAGCAGAGAAATCAATAATTCATCATTAATTTTTTGTACATTATCACAAGCGGTAAGCATCAGCAGTAGTAAATTAATTAAAAACAATAATTTCATAGGATGCAGCTTACATAAGAATATTAAATGATCAAATATATTTTTCATTTTATCATGATAAATAAATCCTGCAGAGAGTGATGAAATAGAATTACAATATTCTGGGTAAATGTAGATTATGGTTCCTTCAAGTAACTTATAGAACTATTTAGCGACAATCTAAAGTAGACAAATTGCCTTTTATATTGGCAACAATGGAGATTAAATTGACATGAAACTCATCGCCAAATACCTATTGTTACCAAGGGAACCATAAACTAGAAGTGAACCATATTCTGATATATATGAGAGATGCTTAGCCTTTGCTCTGCAGTTGGCCTAGAGTCGAAGGAAGAAAACACTAGTTATTGAATAACATCTTAATTACTTATTTTTCTAAAAAACATTACTTGTGATATATTACTAAAATTATTAATATTTTTGAAATTAATTAGCAACAGTGGGTAAACACCACATTTACAGCTTCTAAAGTAATCGTGGCAGTCTTTTCAGCTTCTTAATATAGTGGTTTTAGCACGTTAGTGCTGAAATATATATATTATTAGATGAAATCACACACAGATTGAAGTGCTTTCCATGCTAAATTTTCATACAACACATTTCAGTGTTGGTCGAATGTTCCAGCACTTTTTTGGGTGGTGATATTATATAGTATATTGATTTCTTTTTTTTTTTTTCACTGTAACCGTTTTCCTGACAGCTGCAGAGCAATCCACAACATAAAAATCTAATAGATTATTAAGCCAATGTTCATTTTCTTTTCGCCAAATCATTTTTTGCTATTCACTGTACAACCAGTGATCAATAATTTCAAATACAGGAATCAGTATTTTGTAAAAATTATTCTTTTCGTTCACTTTTTCTTTCACCATCCCGTGATTGTCATTTTGTAATTGTTACAAAAAATAAATTGAGGAGCACCTGTATATGAATGCATACCGTATTTGAGTTGCTTAGAGTGCTTGCACAATTTGCATGGTTAATCTTCTCATAAAAAACTAGATTTATTTTTCTGAAACTACATTCTTTTGCAAATTAAGATATATATATATATTTTACATACATTTTTCAAAAGTTTTAAATTACCTACTTTTCATTTAATAGTAGATGTAAAGCAAAAATATTTATTTTGGATTTAATTTTCAAGATTTTGCTTTCTATGATAAGTAATTTGGAATTCAAAAATTTAATCAGCAAATAATAAGAACTTTTATGAAATCATTTATTCATAATTTTTTCTTATATATTAATGTTAAGTATTGGTTTAATATTTTTAGAAAATTTGTAGGTAACTTTAAACTGCATTCAAATTTATTGATATTATAATTATTCAACATATAAATATCATATAAACAATAGTTAATATATTGATTAAATATGGCAAAAAGAATACATTTCATTCAATTATAAAGCATAAAAGAAACAATTTTAGTTGACAATAATAAAGCTCAGTTTTTATAGTTAAATATAATACTAAATTAATTTGGTATGAATTTAATACCAATTGTATTTACAAAACATCTTTCAAAATCTCTTATTTTTTTCCACTATTCTAAGTAAAAATTAATCTAGATACAAATTCATTCGTTAGCTTAAACTGGAGCATATAGAATGCTTAGAACTTTCTAAAATTGCATCATTTAATAGGGAACACTCAGTTAGCATTAATTATTGACGTTCGTTTTACAGATATGTACTTAGGAACATTTTAAACAATATGGTTACGTAAGTAGGGTATTGAATCAAATAATATATAAAAACATTATAATTTTTTTATAAAACTAAAAAAATTACAAGAGATAAATTAATTTTCTTATCCCATTCTATAAAGATGAAATTAATTTTTAAATTTTTTTTTAACAAACAAAGTGTAACAAATTATAAGCAAATTTTTGTCTTTACTATATTACCAAAAATATCTAAAAAAACTTTTAAATGTTACATAAACCGAATATAGAAATCACCTCGATGACTAAACATTTAAAGTCTATATGGTATAGTGTACACACACACAGAATTATACCATACAAAATAATATGATTTGTATTTGTTGGCTTCTTACTTATTATATTAAAAAATTTCTGATCATAATTTATTGCGCCAACTTTCATCAAATCCCATCAAAAATTTTCAGTTGCATATTCGTAGTTATTTCCTGTATAAGTGCTTATGTTTTAATTGTATGTTTGAATTTCATTACATTTTAATTAATTACCTCAAACAATTGAATTAAATTAACAAAATGATGTGATATTATAAATCAAAAGAGTTTTTTAGAATAGTGAATGTAATTAATACTTACGTAATTTTTATTTGTTTTTGGAAATAAATTCATCAATTTATAATTTATATTGTTTAGTGATTCATATTGTTGATTTTTGGAAGTTTAGTTATTACTTAAAATAACATTTAATCATTAAAATAGACAGATACTAAATTATTTTCCTACTTGTATTTTGTCGCAGCTATATAAAATAATAAAAAATAGAATGTTGATATCGCTTTCAAAATAATCTTTCTTAAAGGAGTTAAATGTATTTCTCACTTAAGTGCACTTATAACTAAGCAACCATATTAAATTCACAAATTTATGATCAATCACAGCTCTTTCATCCATAACAAGTCATTACTTAAATAGGAACATTTATACAAAAAGGGAAAATATATAAAACAATATGAGGAAAATAAACAGCTTATGGGACACAATTGCAAATATGAATAATACACTAAACTGCAGGATTATTTAACTATTTTTGAAGATGCCAAAGTGGAAATCTTTGTTGTAAAGTTTAATTCTTAAGTTATTACAATCAAGTCAGTTACAATAAATAATAGATATTAAATGATCGAAGTTATAGATGACTATTATAAGGTTATTAAGTTGACTGAGTTTATTTAGTCATGAAAAATTAATATAGTCAACTGTTATAATATTATCTGATTGCAATAACTATTTTAGTGTGAAATATAGATATAACGAGTTAAAATTTTTTATTGTTTTATATTGGTACTGTTTTATTAATTTGTTATCATGGTGTTGAATTTATTATTTATGATTCTATAAAATTTTATTTGTTTTTCTCTGTTTCTTTAATTCATATGCAAATGAAAACTTTCTGGTTTAATTAAATTTTCTAAAAAGGATGAATTAGTTTCGATTACTTTTTTTAACCAATTATATTTTTAAAGTTACTAAACACTTTAATATTTAACTGAGAATTTTAACTTGATTCTGAAAAATTATTAATTGTGTTCCCACAGGAACATTTTTTAGATAAAATAACGGTATTTTTACAGAATATTTCTTTTAAATACAAATAGAATGGAAAAATATTGCACAAATACAGTTTTTTTCATTTTAACTATAAATGTGAGCTCAAATAATAATTGTTTTCAATATTTTTAAAATGAAAGTTTTGCACATTGCTTTTATCTTTTATGTTTATTTGCTGTACAATATTATTTCAATTATTTACTTAAATATCATAATAATGTCTAAAAACTGTCTGTAGTTTTAAAATTGCGAACACAAAATACGAATACTTTACTTTGAAATATTTTATAAGCGAAGATTTTTTTCCAAGCATAGCTGTATTTGTAATTATTAGTAAATATGCAAAGAATATTATGATTGATTATAATTCTTGAAAATAATTTTTTATTATTACAAATCTTTTATATTTATAAATACCTACATTTAAATGGCAGTGTTTTTATCACTAAAGTCAAATAACTTTATGCATGACTGTGTAAAACCTTACACAAAAAAGGATAGTTTGCTTTATATTTTTCAATTATGAGTAAGAACTTAAAGTTTGTATGATGAATTTCATTTTGAAATAATTGGAAAAATAATCTTTTCAATTAAGCCAGTACAGATTTTTCATTTATTGCATTATAACTTTCCTTTTATTTTAACTTTCCTAGTATTAAATATTAATTCATTCAATTAATAATTGTTTGCTATTATCACCATATAAATTTTACGAATTAAATCTTTTTACAACAAAGATTAACAACAAATGAAATTATCGAAGTTTAGCATCAAAATTTAAAGTATCAGCTGCCATGCTAATGATAAAATATAAAATTCTCTAAAATTTTCACAGTTTTTATTTCTTTTTAAATTAATCAAGTTTTTAAGTGGAAATATAATGAATTAATATTTAGACTAAGTATTAATTAAATCTATGAAAACAAAGTAATGTAACATTTGCATAGAAATCCAGGAAAACAGTTTAAATCTTAATTAAACAATATATTATTTTAATATTCATTATATAATATGATACTTATTTTAAAAGCTCAAATGAAAATACTGACAATTTCTTATTAATTTTCAAATTAATTTATATCACACAGAGCAAATTATGCACAACTTGTTGCAATGTAGCCTGCTGAAGCACCACTATTATCAGTATCCTCCTCTAAACCAGTATTTGGAATCATTTGTTTTTCACACTTTTTGTAAAAACACTTATTACTCTCAACTCATGCATCACTTGGACGAGAAGATATTATAATAGTATGTGATAAAAGGAACATATTTATATATACTTTTCACAAAGCGTAAAACTAAGCGGGAGAAAATATCTCAGCTTCTAGATTAAATTGAACTTTTATTTCCTATTTCTTGTATAATCACTTCTTCACATTCTTGGCACATCTTCTCTTAACATAAGCCGCTTAGTTAACTATATAGATTATGTATGTTTTATCACAATCAACAAATACTATTTACTTCTTATATTTGAGTAATTCCTGACATTTTATACAGAAATAAAAACATTCATCGAAAAATGATCGGAATCTAATATCAGTTTGCAAAAACAAATTTTTAATTTCATACGTTTTTACTTATAAGAAGTAAATAGTATGCCATAATTTAATGCTAATTACTAAGCCCTTTCCCCTGAGCTTCTTATTACAGTACTGTGCACAGGTTAATATATATGGAATATAACTTTAATTTAATACGAGTTTCTTTATCTCTTGTCCATATTCTCATATCACGTCAGCTTTAGGCACTAAAGGTCAGTTTTCTCACATTATTTCACTGGATCTGCCTTGGAGGCCACCTCCATCTCTTTATGTTAAATTACAAAAGCTAAATTGAAAGCCTCTAGGACGAAAGTTTCCATTTGTATCACTTAAGTAAATTTGTCATTTCAGATACAACTCATCTCTCTCTTTTATCAAGCAACTGTTTAACAACAGAAGTTTAATTGCAGTTTGTTTGCACTGCAAATATTGTTTGTTTTTAGTTAAGAATCCATTTTTATCATGTTTTTAATTATAGCTCTAATCGATAAGCAGAACAGCTTGTCTCATGATCTTGCAAGTTGATGGTGCATCTACTTGCAGATGGTGCTACATCGATGTTGTTAGCTATTAACGCATCTTGGTTAACAGCCATCCAGTATCCCAAAGTATCAGTTTCATAAGTAGGAATGATTGTTACTTTTGCTTCTTTATCTTTCCAATCTTGTTTTGCTTCCAATAAAGCATTAAATACTTCTTTACTAGGTTTTGTTCCACTGAAGACATAATACCTAGATCTGATGCGACGGAAAAATTCCACGTTACTGTAATGTGGATCTCCAAAGTGAGGAACATATGTAAGATCTAAGTAAATTGGTTCCGTATTTTTCTCAGATTCTTTGTTGTTATGATGTGCATCAGATTCTTTTTCTGGTGCTGTATCAGTCTCTTTATTAAGATTGGTGTCATCTACTGAATTATGAATTTGCTGATTGTTTTGATAATCTGTTGACCCGCCAATATTTTCTGAGCTCTTATAATCCTCTTCTTGTTTCGTTGTCCTAGTTGTGTTTTGTCTTGTATTCGCGCTTAATTCCAAGGGCTCTGGAGGGGAAGGCAACCCCATAGGTTTATCCCATTCATCTAAGGTAAAAGTTTTATTGTCTTCTGTATCACTTCTTTGGGATTGGGTACTTTCACTTTGTTCTGTTCTAGATTCACTAATCGTCCTTTCTGTCGTGGAAATACTCGAAGAAGCTCCAGAAGATTGGTGAGACGTAATTTGTTGTGTTTCACTTTGTTCTGCGGATGAGGTGCTACTTGTACTCATTATTATCTTTTTAGCATCTGTTGCCACTTTGGGGTCAATGAAAGCAGTTTTGCTAGTATCTTTGCTCTTTTCACCAGTGGTTTTAATTATTTCTTTCGTAAATTCACTTTTTGTTTCACTAATTGTTGTTTTAGTTTCGGAAGTTTGTTGTTCACTTGTTTTTTCTTGCATCATTTTTCGTCTAAACGTTTCTTCTATTGGTTTTGTTATTAATGTAAAGGGATCAACAGCAATGTGTTCCAAGCCTTCACTAGTAGTTTCTGATTTAAGAGAAGTATCTTCTGTGACTCCTTCTTCATCCTCATACTGAGTTTCACTTTTCATTTTATATTCAATTACACCCTCATGTCCACTAAAAGTATCCAAATCATCAGTTGTACCAGATGATAAAATTTTCGTTGTAGAACTAGTTGCTTTTCCACCTGCTTTTATAATTGCTTCACGTATCTTTTCATCAGTTAATACATCTTCAGCAGATGATTCTGGTCCAGTATGATAGACAATAATTTTTTTCACCACTTTCTTTGATTTTCTTTTTCTGGGAGATTCGTCTGTTGAATCTGTACTAGAAGAAAATTTAGTCAAAGAGCTCATTTCCTGTTTCCCAGAATCATGAATTTCTGAGGTAAATTTTGAGGTCTTTTCTTCAATAACTTCACTAGATTTGTCTTGATGGATTTCTTTTGTATCTACTTTTTCCGATGTAATCTGAGTCGTTGTCTTAGAAATATCTTCAATGCATTCACTCGTTTCTTTTACTTCTGAAGAAATTTGTTTAACACTTTTTTCTTCAATAATTTTAAGAGATTCATCTTCATACTTACTTTCGGATAATGATTTCGTAATCGTACTTTTAACAACAGATTCTTCGGTCAAAGATGTTTGTTCAGATTCTTCACTAATTTGATGCTCATAGATTGTTTTTTCTTCCGTGATAGTGTCTTTAGACATATCACCTTCTGTAATAACTTTTTGAATTTTAGATTCTGTTTGTACTTTTTCTGAGCTTTCTTCTAAAGTTGATGTAATTTCTGATTTAGCCAATTTTTCTTCAATGATAACACCTTTGCTTACCAATAAAGAATCATCAAGCTTTCCTAAAGTAGATTTTATATCTGTTGTTTCACTGAATGTTTCAGATTTCAGAAATTCGTGATCACTTTGCTCACTAACAGACTCTGATTTGCTTTCTGTCTTCTGGATTGAAGACGTGGAACTTTTAAAATCTGATGATTCTGAGCTTTCTCTCATTGTCGTAAGTTTTGTAACAGAAGAAGATTCCGTCTCTCCACTAGCAATTGATTTAGTATGTGTTGTGCTGAATTTAGTTTGCCCTACTATTATATCCTCTTGTTCGTCTTTTGGCAAAAATGGTTCACGTCTCTCATCACCAGGAACTGAGGAAGTTGTTTTAGTAATAGTTTCAATCATTTCATCTTCAACCACGCACTTATCCGTAGAAACGAAATCGGATTTATCTATTTTTGATGAAATGGTTGAAGATTGTGTAATTGAAATGAGTTCTGTTTTACTCTCTAGTGGAACTGAAGAATCTGTTTTTGTTATGCAAGAAACTGTCTCAGTTCCACTTGTAAGAGATTGTCTATCATCTTCAATAACTTTTGTTAACATTGAAGAAGTACTTTCACTGATTTGTTTAACATCTTTTGATAGGCATTCATCAAAGGTAGAATCTTTAATATCACTATGAATAATCTCTCCGGATGGCAATATCTCTCTTTTAACATGAGTAGTTGTAATAGTTCTACCACTTAAAAACCCATCCGCTTCAGAAGTTGGTTTCATTATTTTTTCTGTCTGTTCACCGGCTTTGTCAAATTTACCTGAAATGAAAGTTCCTTCACTTGTTGTTATTGAATCACTTGAACTCTCTACTGCTTTTAGCACATCAATTTTGTCTCTGTCATCACTTGAGGGAGATTCGTCTTTTACAATGTAAGTTGTTGTGACAGTTCGAGTGACTAATGTCCCGTCTTCCATTTCAGAAATAGTTTTTGTTATTGAAGTACCGCTATCTGCTGTATCTTCAAAGTCTTCGTGTTTAGTTGAATGAATTATATGTTTACTTTCTTCTGGTGGCAATTCTTGAATTTCTTTTGTAGTTGTAACAGTTCTAGTTATCGAGATAACATCCTCATCAATACCTGTTTCTTTTAATTTTGACGGGCTTTCATCAGCGCCTTGGATTTTTAAAATCTTTATATCTTCAGTTGTTGATTCAGGCTTTTCTGTTTCTATAACATCGCTATCACTAATTGATTCTGGTATTTCTTTCGTCACATAAGTAATAATTCTTCGTGTTACTAATGTTTTATCCTCTGTTCCAGATTCTCCTTCGTCGGTTGAAGATTTAATTGCTTGTTGAATTTCTTTTAGAGTTTCTGAGTCTGTGATCATGGAAACACCTTGAGTTTCGTCATCTTTTTTCAGTAATCCTTCTTTGTAATCAGCTGAAATACTTTCACTCACTTTGTCAAATTTATCTGAAACGGAAGTTGCTTCACTAGTTGTTTTTGAATCACTTGAACTCTTTATTGATTTTATGATTTCAGTTCTGTCACTATCATCGCTTAAGAGTGATTCGTCTTTTATAATGTAAGTTGTGACAGTTCGTGTGACTACAGTGCCATCTTCCATTTCAGAAGTAGTTTTTGTTATTGAAGTACCGCTATCTGCTGTATCTTCAGAATCTTCATGTTCAGTTGAATGAATTACACGTTTACTTATTTCTGGTGACAATTTTTGAATTTCTTTTGTAGTTATAACAGTTCTAGTTATCGAGGTAACATCTTCATCAATATCAGTTTCTTTTAATTTTGACGGGCTTCCATCAACGTCTTTGATTCTTAAAATCTTTATATCTGTATCTTCGGTAGTTAGTTCAGGTTTGTCTATTTTTCTAACATCACTGTCACTAGCTGATTCTGGAATTTCTTTTGTTACGTAAGTTGTAATTCTTCGCGTTATTAATGTTTTATCCCCTGTTTCAACTGCTGCCTCATCGACTGAAGATTCAATGGTTTGTTGAATTTCCTTTAGAGATTCTAAGTCTGTGATTATGTCAACATCTTGAGTTTCGTCATCTTTTTTCAATAATCCTTTTTTGTAACCAGCTGAAATAGTCTTAAAAATTGGAGATTCTTCACTATCTTTTTCATCAGTTTCTTGTTCTTTCTTTTCTTTTTCTGTACTTGTTTTCACATCTTGTGCTATATCGTAACACTCTTTTTCTTCGTCAGTTAATACTTTTGTTAAAGAAGTGGTCGTAATGCTGGTAGTGATTTGATCTCCACTCTTTGAAGATGGTATTTCTTTTGGTAATACATCAGTAAACTTTTCTTTTAACTCATCTAATTCATAGCTCACTTCAAAATCCTCGTCTTTAATTTTTCTTCCAGGTGACAATTTTTCTGATGTACAAATAGTTATAACAGTTGTCTCAGAAGACTCCTCTTGAACACCTGAAGTAATACTAGATTCAGTTGAACTATCTTCAACTGTATGAATAGATTTGGAAATTTCTCTTCCTTGTGTAATTGTTGTCGATTCATCGGATTGCTTTATAATATCATCAACATCACCAGTGTCATCTAACGTTGATTTTTTGATAATTTTAGTTGTTATTGTAGTATAAGCAATCGTAGAGCCATCTTCAGATTCAGAAATCTTTTTATCTACTGAAATTTTACTGATTTTTTCATCTGATTCAATCGCTTTTTCAACCTTTTCATCATGAATTTCATCCAATGGAGATATTTCTTTTCGTGTCGTTGATATGATCTTAGACGTTAAGGAAACATCGTGATCAGATTCTGGTTTAATTTGTTCTGTTATAATTTTTTCTGACTTATCTTTGATTTTGGAAACATCTAAGGGATGTTCAATTAGATCTGATTTGCTCACTTCAACTGCATCTTCAACTAGTTCACTAGCGCTGCTCTCTTTTGTAATATGAGTTGTACTGATGACATGACTGATTGAAGAAGTATCTTGAGTTTCAACAGCTACTTCTTCCTTTGAAGTGACTTTCATATCTAAATCAGATTCGGGAATTTCAGTGGTTTTATCACTAATTTTTTCTTCAGATAAAATTTTTTTTATCTCAGAAACTTTTGTAATAGTTGTTGTTGAGGTGGAATCACCAACGTCTTCAGATATTATTCCTGGTTTTGATGAAATCGTTACATCTTCTGAATCTTTTGAAATATCTTCTTCAGCATCAGATTGTGGACAAATTTCAGTAGTGGGAATGAGTTCGTCATCTTTGTATGAGGGTACCATTTTTGTTGTTGTATGTTTAGTAACAACAGTTTTAGTTATTACTGATTCACTATCATCACCAGAGACAGTTTCCGTTGTTATAATAGTTTCCCCACTTACTTTCTCCATTTCTTTCTGTATAGTTGATTCTTTATCAGCACTTACAGAGCCTTCAGACTCAACTATTGAGCAGATTTCATCAGAAATGTCTTTCGATGGTAAAATTTCTTTAATAACATACGTAGATGTAATTACTTTTGTACTCATAGGTTCATCATCTTGTTCTTGTATCATTTCTGATCTTGAAGAATCTTTGTCACCTTTTTCTTCTGAAAATTTGTGTTCCTGCTTACTTGTTTTTAATTCATCGGTTGTGATATCTGTAACTTCTTCCGTTGAACTTTGAAGATCATCCTTTGAATCTATAACTTTTGTAATGTATGTAGAAGTGACCTTTTCTGTTACCACAGATCCGTCATCTGTAGTATAAACCTTTGTTTCTGAAGTTGTTCTGTCACTAAATTTTTCAGTTTCTGCATCTTCGGTTGATTTATCAGATGAGATTATTGTATCAATAATTTTATCGGACTTTGAAAATTCTTTTACTGTAGAAGGACTCATCGTTTTTTCAACAACAGTTATTTCTTCTTTGCCTGATTCCACTATCGATGTAGATTTATCATCCATTTCTGATATTAGAGTAGCATCTTTATCTATCACTATACTACCTTTTTCCACTATTTCTTGACTAACATCTTCACTCAATATCTTTTCCGATGGTAATCTGTTACCAGAATATGAGGTAGTGATTGTTTCAGTAGAAATTATCTCACTTTTACCTTCAATGATTTTCGGGGAACTAATGGTTTTAATTGTTTCAGTCCTTTCTGTTATTGGTGTTTTTTCATCGAAAGTAAAATCCTCAATAGTTTCTACTTTGGAAGCACCAACATCAGAAATTTCATCAGATGGCGATTGTTGTTTTGAAATATAAGTGGTTGTTGTAGTTGTTACTGTTTTTGTAATCGTGGACCCATCTTCAGATGTTGATTTTGTAACTGTTGCAACACTGTCGCTGACTTGTTCTTTAGGACGTGTTTCCCTATCTTCAACTACACTGAGTTTCTCCACTTTTGTATCACTATCAGTTGTTTCTTTCAATGAAGTGATGGTATCGAGTAATGTTTTATCACCTGTAGTTACTTCTTCAGTAATCATATCATCTTTTTCAACTGCATCAGTCATCAAATGTTCCGTAATGTGAGTAGTAATAACTGTTTTGCTAACAATTAAATCATCACTAGATATAGGGCTTTTTTTTTCTAATTCTTTAGTTGCTACCGTTTGAGATTCTGTAATATCTGTTACCGATGGAAGCGAGCTTATTTCTTTCATAACAATTTTAGAGCTAGATTCTGGAGATTCTTCCTTACTAATGGAAATCGTATCTTCTACCGCTTTTTCTTCATCTCTGCGTTCAGTAATTTCTGAAGCTCCAAACGAATCTTGAGGAACATCACCTTGTGCTTCGAATTCTTTTGTTACAAAAGTGGTTACTACTGTTTTAGTAACTAATGATATTCCATCTTTTTCTTCTAAGCTAAAACTTGGAATATCTGTTTCCTTTGATATGGTTTTCGTTATTACTGTGGAAATAGGTTCCTCTGTTTCGGTTGGCAATGGAACACTTGCGTCACTTATTTTTGAACTGAGAGATTTAGATACTTTGCAGCTTTCGTCAGATTCAAAAATCGAGTCTTCACTAGCTTCATCTGTTTCTTTTGCAGGTTGAATGTCTTTTTTTTCACTTACTTCTATGATGGTTGAAGGACTAACACTAATTTCTGATAAATCTCCCGTATCAGAGATTTCTGTAGTTTTTATTATTGATTCCGTTTCTCTTTCTGAAATAGATCTTGTGGTCTCTTCAGCTTCATCTGTTGTAATAATAGTTCTTTCTATCATAGAAGTTTCTTCTATAAATTCAGAATCTTCTTTTTCTTTTTGCAGAAATTTATCTTCAGCTTTTTCTGATGATGAAATTTGCAAAATTTCAGAAGCGTCATCGGATTTTTTAGTTGGCGCACTATCCATCTCCGTTGTTGTTATTGATTTGGTAGTAACAGGTTCTTCTAAATCTTTCGAGGTAGTTTTTGATATCGAATGTGTTACTGGTGATATTACTTTAGTAACAGTTGAAGTTAATGTTTCATCTTCACATATAACTGTATCAACAGTTTCAGACTCGCATAAAACTCTTTCTGTAGCAATCGCTTCACTTTCAGATTTAAGAATTACTTTTGATTCATATGAAGTTGTTACTGATCCAGTAACGTCATCGGTTAATTGACTCAAATCTTGAGATGTCAAAATTTTTGTCATCATTTCTTCTTGTTTTATTGTTTCAATTTTTTCTTCACTATCTAAAAGAAAGTCAGATTTTTCCGCTTCTATAGTTTTTTGTGTATCCTCTATCTCCGATTTTATCAAATATGTTATTTCTTGCGACTCTAAATGAGACACCTGTCGATCACTCTGTTTTTCTTCTTTATAAGTAATTGAAGACTTGGCACTTAGAAATTCATCATCTGTTCCTCCTATGCTTGAATCTTCCACAGCTTGACTTTTTCCTTCTTGCTCTATAGTTGTAGCCACTACTTTAGTTTCTGAAATTTCTTTGTACTTTCCATCAAAAGGGATTTCTGGAGCATCAGTATCTGGAGATGCATCTGTTGTAGAGGTTACAGATTCTTCTACTTCTACTTCCACATACATTAATTTTCTTCGAGGAGAAACAGGTGACTCTGAATCAATAGTTTTCACTATTTCCTTTACAGACGAAGCTGATGAATCTGGACTTTTTCGTTCTAAATCTACAGGAAGTATATCTTCATCTTCGACCACTGTTTCAGCAAATATATGCCGAAACACTTGTTCTGCTTCTGGTTTTTCATATACTATCTTCCGAGTAGTTGTTTCGGTTATAATATGCGTAGACATGCTTTCAAGACTTGGTTCTTTTTTTCCCTCTTCATATTGTATCTGTTCCTCTATATCTCTCTGATATTCATCTAAACCAACTGCTCCCAATTCATCACCCATTATGCTTTCAGCTACTGGAGAAGCTTCATCATCTTCAAAAATGACACTCTTTAGTAGAATAGCTGCCTTTTGTTCATTGAGCTCTGTACTTGTTTGTTCACCGAGAATTTTGGCTCGTCTTTCAATTAGTTTGAATGAAAGGATTCTTATGATTTCTGTTCTGTATTCTATTATGTACCTAATTATGGATTGAATTGTAATGGTTAATCTTTTTTTCTTTAATTCTTCACATACTATTTCATGTAGAATTGTTTCACATTCCTCATTCGAGAAATGTGTTTCTATAGCCAAACGTTTCAGCACGCATTCAAAATCCTTCAATTCTGTCTTAGTCAGGATTAAATATGATTTTTTAAATTCTTGAAAACTTAAGTCAAGGCTCGATTTTATTTCTTTATCCGTCACTGGTAATTTTTCATCTTTAGAAAGTGCAACTTCTTTACTAGGGGATGCTTGCTTTTGTTCTTCGGCAGTTGGGGATTTAGATTTTAGTTCACTACTATCTGCAGTCAATGAAACAAAACTTTTTTCCGAAGATGGAGAAGATGACTTTTCACCCAAATCTAACTCAGTTGGTATTGAGGATGTTAGTGAAAGAATTTCATCCTTTTCTTTACTCAAAGAGGGAGACGTTATACTTCTTTCATCCTTTGTTTTTAAAACAAGTTCTTTCTCTATAGTAAAGGAAGGAGTCTCTTTAATTGCAATCATCTCATCATCACCTTTTACTGTTTCTGCTGAAGGTATTTTGATCTTTTCATCCTTTGATTTTAAAGTTACTTCTTTTCCTAAAGACAGCGAAGGTGTCTTTGTGGATAAATCAGCCTCAAGAGATTCGGGAGATGTTATACTAGCAACTG
This sequence comes from Latrodectus geometricus, assembly GCA_026290005.1. NCBI lineage: Eukaryota > Metazoa > Arthropoda > Arachnida > Araneae > Theridiidae > Latrodectus > Latrodectus geometricus. The sequence goes on along the minus strand of JAPDSC010112206.1, from coordinate 441,566 downwards.
CGGTTTCTTTGTCTTTTGTAGGTGAAGGTATACCACCCTTTTTATATTCTGCTTTTGAAGGAATTTCTTTTTCCATTGTAGGTGTCGGTGTTTCTTTTCTTACATCCGTAACAAACGACTCCGGGGACTGCATAATCTCTTTGACATCACTTTTTTCTAAAAGCGGTGATGGCGTTCTACTCTTTTCACTTGAAATAATTTCTTGCTTTGAAATAGGTGATGGAGATCTTTTGCTTACTTCAGATTCTACAGTTACTGAGGAAGGTAAAATATCCGTATCTTTTTCTATTGTTGGTGATAAAATTTTGCTCATTTCATCTTTGGGACTTGAAATAATGTCTTTTTCTGAAATTGTCGAAAAAACATCTTTGGTTGCATCGGCGTCAAGTGATTCGGAAGGTGGTATACTTGATAATTCCTTTTCTAATACGGGTGATGGTGTTTTACTCTTTTCATCTGTTAATTTTGACATAATTTCTTTTTCCAATGTTGGAGCTTTTCCTGTTTCATCAGGCTGAAATGGCTCTAGGGGTAAAAGAGCTTTAAATTCATCTTTTTCTATGACTGGTGATGGTGTTTTGCTTTTTTCAGCTTTCTGTTCAGAAATATCTTTTTCTGAGACAGGAGAAGGAGTCTTTTTGGCTTCTTCAGTTTTAACAACTTCAGAGGAAGGTAAGCTATCTTTCTCTTTATCCTTTGTAGGTGAGGGCGTTCTGCTTTGTTCTTCTGTTTCTTTTGAAATAATTTCTTTCTCAAATATAAACGATGGTGTCTTTTTGGGTAATTCGTCCTTAAGCGATTCAGTTGAAGGAATTATATCAACTTCTGCTTCCTTTTCTTCTGTTGGTGTTTTCTTTTTAATTTCTGGTTCAGAAATTATTTCCTTTTCTATAGTAGCAGAAATTGTTTCTTTTGTTACTACCGTCTCAATTATAACTTCAGACGGTAAAATTTCCTTTTCTTTTTCGGCCGCTGGGGATGGTGTTTTACTTTTTTCAGCTGTTGGCTCAGAAATAACTTTTTCTTTGGTAGGAGAAGGAGTCTTTTTAGCTACTTCAGTTTCAGCAACATCCGATACTAATAATGTAAATTCATCTTTGTCCAGTGTGGGTGACGGCGTTCTACTTTTTTCTATTTCCTCTTTTGAAATAATTTCTTTTTCAGAAATTGGCGAAGGTGTCTTTTTCGGTAATTCGTCCGTAAGCGACTCCGTTGAAGGAATTATATCAATTTCTGATTCTTTTTCTGCTGTTGGTGATGGTGTTCT